>JAVQIZ010056062.1:0-12085 GCA_036023535.2 Galaxias brevipinnis
AGAGACAGAGAGAGAGAGAGAGACAGAGAGAGAGAGAGAGAGAGGTGTAGATAAATAGAGAGAGACGGAGACAGATATAGTGTGCGTCAAAAAATCGATGTGGAACCTTTTCTCTGAACACAGTGCGTTTAGGGGTGGGGTGGTGTGTGTGTGTGTGTGTGTGTGTGTGTGTGTGTGTGTGTGTGTGTGTGTGTGTGTGTGTGTGTGTGTGTGTGTGTGTGGTGTGTGTGGAAGGGGTGAAATATACTGATGTAGCTCCTTTTGAAGACATGGTAATTACTGCTGGCACTGAGGCACTGAGAGGGCCTTTTGCTACTGCAGAGCAGCCAGCAAGGGGTCCACAAGCTCTGGATGGAGAGCACTAGCTTTGCCCTGCCGGCACTGCCAACCATCGGGCATGCGGAGCGCGTGGCTCTGGGTGTTGTTCTGGATCTCTGGAGCCTATCGCTCTGTGTGACCATATACTGTGTTTATATAGTATAGTATGGAGGAAAAAGATGTGTCATGAAAAAAAAAATAATACACTGTGCACGAATGGAAATAATACACTAATTTCATCTCCCTCAAAAAACGCACACAAACACACACACACGCTTCACACAACAGACACACACACACACGCTTCACACAACAGACACACATACACGCTTCTGTACATATTCTCACGTTTAGCAAGTAACTCTCACTTTCAATTTTACAAACCTAACCCAATCTCCATCATGGCGGTTAGTGTGTGTTTGTGTGTGTGTGTGTGTGTTTGTGTGCGTGTGTTTGTGTGTGTCTGTGTGTGTGTGTGTGTGTTTGTGTGTGTATGTGCCTCTCCTACCAGCCTTGTTTGTAAAGGCCTGCTATTAAAGGTCATAAAGGTCATGAGGTTGTGACCTGTTGGGGACCCCCCCCCCCCCCTCTGCTTCACCCCTTTAGATCCCCCTGACATTCTCTAAGTCTCTACAGGATACAAACCCACTGAGCCTGCCTCCCTTGACTGTCTCCTCTGTGAAAGTCCTCCAGGGTTATTTCACGTTCTGTATTATAAGAGGGGGGTTTACTGCTTGGCATTAGGTGTATTTACAGAACTTCTCAGGTGTTTGTTGTAGCTTTTCTATCGCTAGGATGCACTAACACCTTGTTACAAAACAGACAGCTCGCTAAAGAGGCGTAGTGCCTGTGGAGGTGAAGGCTGAGCTAATTGAGGATTATCAGTTAATAGCTGGAGGGGGGTGGAGGAAACCTTCACTTTATACCTACCTCTCTCTACCTCCCTCTCTCTCTCTCTCTCTCTCTCTCTCTCTCTCTCTCTCTCTCTCTACCTCTCTCTCTACCTCATCCTTCCTCCTTGAAAAGTTTGAAAAATCCAATAAGAAGCGAAAGTCTTTGATTCTACTTCGGGGCCTGTTCTAACTGGAACTTTCCAGATTTGATGGATCATCAAAACCACGAGAAGCCCACCATCACCACTGGCAGCATTCTAAAGCCCCCCCCCCCCCAGCTTGAGTGTATGCACGCAGCCGGGGTGGATAACTGAGACGCTTAATCAGGGCTGGGTGTTCCCTCTCCCACAGCGGATCTCTGGAGAGGAAACATCTGGTGTGTAGGAGCATGCAGGGCTGTGGTCCACATTAGGGTCGAAACCGCACATCTCAGACCCAGCCTTGTGGGTAGATGTACCCTCCGTATAGCCACTCCTCTCTCAGAGGTTTCCAGTGTAGCCTGGGCTCTACGAGACACTTTCGGACAGCGTTTTGCAGCGTTAAGATCAGAGGTCCTCTCCGTAAACGGCTTCGAGGGGTGTTTTCTTTAAAAAAAAATCAAATAGAGTAGGTGGGCTCTAATGCACTGTGCCGGTGTCGCTGTGTGATTGACGCTGTTGCTGTGCAGTTCTGTGTTTGTGTTGCCGCATGCCGCGTGCGTGCTTTGCATGTCTCTCTGTGTGTGTGTGTGTGTACGCGGGTGTGTGTCTTTGGGGTTTATGTGCTAAAATTGGCCTGTTAGCCGTCTGAAAGCACTTTCCTTCCACATGATGTATCCTCCATAGCTGTTTTTGATGTCGTCCATAAAAGCAGTTTGAGCATTTTGACTCGCAAGCCGCACTGTGCCTCATCTCGAATGGCTCATTTATGGCCTTTTAAAATCACACTACGCAATTGTACACCCAATTTGCCAGGTTGGTTATTGCTTTCTAAATTTAATGAAACTTGGTAAGTGTGATACGAAGTTCTACCCAGCCGACGCTGGAAACTAAAACACCAGGATTGTTTGACATCATTGTGAATAAAAACAGAGAGACCAGAACAGCAAGGAATAATACTGACAGAAATCCTTGATGTTCCGAAAGAAACTACTAGCGCGTTCATTCAAAGGAGACGGCTTGTGAATGGACAGAGAGAGAAAGACTGATTAACGGTAGTGTGGGGGGAGGAAGGTGGAGGGGAAACCGGAGAGAGTGGGAGAAAAAAGAGAGACAGACACATACTGTTTGAGTCTATGTTTGTCTCTCTCAACGCAATGACATAGCCTGTCCTCATCTTGGGATCGATATTCCATTGATTTATATATTTTTTTGCATTGTTTGCACAGGTTGTGTTGTTTGTTTTTGCACACAGAGCTAATTCAGTACACGACATGTTATGCTAGTCTGTTTGAGTGTTCTAATTGTATTATACCGTGTGTGTGTGTGTGTGTGTGTGTGTGTGTGTGTTTGCGCTGTTTGTAGAGTTGTCACCTGGCCTGTCACACAGGGTGTAGGTCTGTTATTGTGTGACCTTGACTAGTTGGCTTTGCCTCCTCTCACGGTGCCGATGAAGCTGTGGCAGCCCGAGCCCCCTCCCCACTCCTCCCCTCCCCCGTGCTGTGATCTGACAGAGGCGGGTGGATCCACACCAAAAAGGAAAAAAAAAACCTTGCCTCGGGTCATTTTACCATCATAAAGCAATAAAAATGCACTCCCACTTTTAATAAAGCAATTATGACTCATTTCCTCAAGTTCAATTAGCTTTAAGTATTCCATTAGCAGAGATCTGTTTGATAGCCTTTTTTCGAAAATGTCCGAGTCAAAGTACACCGTTTTCAGTTTTGGATCTAACTGGAAATATTCGACGCGCGTTCTAAATGCATTCCTCCTACGAAACATACTCCATTTCCAAGCAGTGGTTTAACTTTGTTTTGTATCGATCCAACTTCAACACCCCCTGACATTCTGTCGGTCTTCCTCTTCAGGTGCTGTGTATTTGGAAGGAGGCTTGGAGGAAGCCAAGCAGCTTTTTGGGAGGTTGCTATTCAATGGAGAGGTAAGTTTCGCTAAATCGCTAACTTGGTTACCCTTTAATTGGATGCCCGTGTGTGTGTGTCTGTGTGTGTGTGCGTGCGTGCGTGCGTGCGTGTGTTTTTATCTTATTTTGGGAGGCGATAGATGAAACGTCCTTGGCTCTTTCTCTGATTGCCCTCTGGCCATGAGGTAAACAAGAGCCTATTGAGTTAGTGGGATGCGGGGGTCTCTGTATTTGTACGGTAGAAACGTTGCTAACGTCAGTGCTGCTCGCCCTCTCGCTTCATCAGAATGATCCGGCGGTATAGAGAGAGGGCTCAGTGACCATGCGCCTGGCACGGTGCACATTCTATTGTCAGCGTTGGAGACAACGTACACTTAGATCCAGTTGAATAGCAGTGGATTAAAGCATTGCCTCGGGCCTCAAAAGAATTCTCTCTCTCTCCGCATAAATCTCCCCCCCCCACCCCCTGACTTAAAAAAAGGAAATAAAAACGAAGCCGCCGAACAATGAGGAAGCGTCTTGTCGGCGCAGCAGGACATAGGGCCAATGGGGATAAGGACTGAGTCAGAGATACAAAGAACGCATAGAAATAGAGGAACACGTACTAACACACACACGCACAAGTACACCGTCTCACACACACACACACAGCCAGACAAACAAACAAGAAGTAAACAGCACAAAGCTGAACAACATCCCACGGCTATTGTAACAAAAGACCCAGCACTCTGCCTCTCCCTAATAGCCCGTCGGACGCTATAGGCCCTGAGAACACAGACGGACAGCAGTTTGTTTTAGTGCAGGGGGAGGAGATGGGATGATTAGGGATGATGCTGGGGGAGAAGATTGGATGATGGGCCGCGAGAGTGCCAGGTAAAGTGCGCGGGGAGATGTTTGAGAAAAGACAGGGTTTGGGTTTAGGCAAAGAAAAGGGGGCTTCACTCGTAAGCAACGGAGGCAGGTTGTGCTCGCTCGCTCGTGCGCGGGAGACGCTTCCCAGGAGCCGGGAGATGGTGCGTCTTTTTATAGATGTCCCCCCCCCTCTCCGACTGCGTTTGCTCACAACCGTTATGAAGTAGCAGGGAATATGACAGCATGAAGTGGGACTGGTGGCTTAGGCTGTCACAGGGCCTACCACCAGAGTGCCGTGGTATTTCTTAGCGGGCGTCCTGAAGCACTCCAAGCCACCCAGGCAGGCCCCCCCTGGAGGCGTGCCGCTTTCTCAGCGCCACCCAGGCCTGGCGAGAGGGGCGCGCCGCCACGCGCTGACCACGGAACCGATAGGAGGCAGATGGTGCCGGCTCGAGAGAGGCAGCTGGGTGGTGGATGGAGGGAGTCCCATGTGCACGACAGTGGGCACACACACACACACACACACACACACACACTCGCCGTCTCTCTCGGTGACTCACTCGCTTAGTCTCGCATGCTCGCCTTTTAAAAACGGTAACCCATTATTCATTGTGGGGTTTTTTTTGTACACGCCGCGTTACCGAAGCCACAGTGGGTGCGGACTCTGAGTCGGGAGGCTCCTCACCTCACTCCAGTAGCACCAGGAGAGGAGCTTTATGGCTCCCCTTTTGTCGGGAGTGCTGTTGCGTTCACACATGGGTGATCAGTCGGGTAATTTCCCTGTCACTCTCCGTCTCGACACGATGTCGGCAAGTCACTCCCTCTTTCTCATGACATGCTGTTCTAAACAAACCTATCTCTTCGGCGAGTAAAATTTGGCACCCCGTGCACATTGACACCCGCCAGGGCTGCTGCTGGCTCCCTATCTTAACAAGATATCTGAGGATTATAAAAGCCTGAGCACAGATGGGGGGGGGCAGTCCTCTTCTGACCGTGCCCTGCTCTGGCTGCATTTAACCTGCACTGAGCGTGTTGCACTGCAGAGATACAGCATGGCTGTGCCATTACGGAGAAAAGTGCCTCTTTTGAGTAGTAATCATCATTATGATGATCTCGCTCCCTGCCCATAGGCTAGTCTACTGGCTTTTATTATACCCCCCTCCCTCCCCAGCACCCTGTGTCCTAGCCATCGTGACACGGGTTGCCATGACAACAGAGAGACGGTCACCACGGCACTCTTGTCAGTCGCTTTTGGTGGTACAGCAGCCCTCCCTTCCTCCCTCCCTCCCTCAGCACGGTGCCTGTGGCAGGGGTTTGAAGCGGCGTGTACTGCACCCTGCTGAAACATGTCTCCGTCCCCTGTCAGCGCCACCATCACGTGAGCAGCGTCTCATATCCTGTCACCTTCCGCATCTCCATTCCAAAATGGAGGCACCCACCACGAGTGTAGTTGATTTCTTCTTTTTTTTTCTTTTTTCTTCTTCTCCTTTACCTGTGATGCTGTTACTGTTCCACGTTTGCATTTGTTCCGTCTCTCGGTGCACCAGTAGGGTGTGCTAGGCTCACACCCTCGCACAAGTGAGGTGACTCGGATGCCCGACAGCTCTCCCTCCCTGCTACCTTAACCAGTGTGGAGGGGGAGAAATGCTTCCCGACCACTGGCCGCAGTCACACAATCACAAGTAATGGCACCCAGGCCCTTGCTGGAAATATGAGTGCACTTCATTCTCTTTAGCTAGTGACGTTCTCCCTCGCTCACTCATTTGGTTTCTATTATCCGACACACACTGTTTCGCTCTCTCTCTCTCTCTCTCTCTCTCTCTCTCCCCCCTCCTCGTTTCAGGAGTCCTCTCTTTGTGCTCCTCCACTTCAGGTTTGCGACGCATATTTCACAATATTGGTTTGTTTTTACTGACGGCGGACAGATTGTTCTGAGGTGCTAGTGGATTGTGTGTGTGTGTGTGTGTGTGCCAGGTGATATGTCCCTGCTTTGTGTCTTTGGTTTTGGTTGACGGTCTGATGCAAAATCTTTATTTTGGACAATGCATTTTGTCCTCTTCATAGCCATCGATCGGCGCTAGGCTTTATTGATTAGCCTGTGCCAGAGACCTAGAGTAGTACGTTTGATGGATTGATCGACTGTTCGTAGCAAGGAATCCATTTGTCAGGGCCTTTCATAGACCCTCGCCCCAAAAGTATAACCTTTCACGCGGCTCCTATCGTGGAGGTCCCGCAGCAATGAGCTGTGCACCAGCCGTTGCCTCCTCACCCAGCGATGTTGCGTGATGTCTGGTTCTAGTGGGACTGAGTGGCAGGCTGGATCCTCTTCTCCGGTCAAGGCTCATCAATTCCAGCCACGTCCCTGCGAGCTACCCTCCCCTGCCCACCTCCTTTTTCCTCCTTTTTTTGTTTTTGAACATCCTCTTGTTTTATTTGCTTTTCATTCCAGCCGAGGAAGTCATTGCCATTCATATCAATGTATTGACATAGGGGGGTTATCCCTTGTCTAAGAGATATCTCCATCCTCCAAATGGCAGCGATTCACCCAGGGCACATGCTGATTTGTGCCCTGTAATTATACCTTCCTTTTGCCAGGAAAGGAAGGAAGAAAAAAAAAAAAAGAGAGAGAAGGTAGTTATTCTTAAATCCCCACTCGATGCTGGCTTAATCGTTTAAACCTGTTGTCTAGTTTGTCTTAGCAATGGCTGTAATTGAAACATTAGCTGTTCGGGTCTGTGTGCCGCGTGTGGGCGGATCGTGTGCACCTCACATTTGGATTTTAATCATATGCCTCGATCAGAAGCCTGCACAAGTGTGTGTGTGTGTGTGTGTATGTGTGTGCGTGTGCGCCTGTCTATTTCAATTGCCTCTGCATGGAGCGCAGGTACGGCTAATTTCTGTGACTAGTGCGGCAACAGTACTCAATGAAAGCAGGCTCCATTAGTCAAAGCTATTGACTTTCCTTTGAGTGCTGCTATCCACAATCACTAAAGTGTCCATGTGATGGTGCGTTCACCTGTGGGGCTCCATGTTGACTCAATACTTCATATGTAGTCGGCGCTTCTCAGCACGGCCATGGGAAACGAGAGCTGCACCCCGAAAGGAAGCGTTTGCTCAAACATATTGAGCACTTCCATGAATTTTTCAGTGGCTGCTCAAGGTGGGAGGGGAGGCCTGCCGTGCATTGGAGGCAGCCAACCGTACGCCTCCTCCCCAAGGGCTTTTCTGCCTGTTTTTAAGGGCTATTTCCCTGAAACCCCTTTAAACACCTTAGTGATACTGTAACCTAGCGACCCTGTCAGGTTTCCATCCCTTCCATGCGCGTGAGCGCAAACGCCTTCCAACTGGTGGGAGCCCACGTCGTCCCTAGCAACAAAGCCTTGGCGTCCGTCCTGCTCCGGTTTGAGGCTGGGCCCACACAGCCCCGATAGCGCTGGGCCGAGCCAGGCTCAGATGCCAGAGGCAGAAGAGGAGGAGGAGGAGGAGGAGGAGGCCAGCACGGTCAGCAAGCCTTTCCAGCCTCCTGGTAGCCTGCTTGATGGCCAGGCGATGAGAAGCCCTGTGCTCTCAAAATGACACGCCGACTGTAATTTACTGTTAGTTTAGCGGCGGCGGGTGGAGTTGGTGATGGGCCTTAAAGCACTTTGACTGAGCAATCCCCCTCCTGTTTCTTTTGGCTGCTCTTATTTCTCTCTCTCTCTCTCTCTCTCTCTCTCTCTCTCTCTCTCTCTCTCTGTTTTCCTTTTACAGGACCTGCGAGAGGTTTGGCTGAACTACCCACCGCATCCCCTGCAGGTTGGTCTGAGCGTTTTGTTGAAATGTTCTTCTTGTAATTGACACCAAGCGTTCTCATTGAACGTGGGCTAGCAAGCGATTTGTGTGTGTGTTTGTAGAGATCAGTAAGATAAGTGTATGTAATCAACTAAATCATTCATTTATCAATCTGTTTTTATTTATTCAAAAAGTGTTATGTTATATATGATATGATTTTTTTTTATTTAAATTTTTTACAATATTTCAGAAAATATAATGCATTGCTTATCTCTTCATTCATTAAATGCACTTTGTACATTGGTGAACACTCCGCTAACTGGGACGCCGGTTTGCATACAGGACCAACAAACGGCCAATGCGCAAGTGAGAAGGCGCCATATTGTAATGCCAGGTCAACTAAAAGTGCTTCTCAACAATGCATATTGGCAACAAAAAAGAATGTGGCTTGCTATTTAACAAATTAAATGGCTTGTTAAACAATAGTTTTATGATGCGTGAAGCTGTGGAATCTTTGATAGAATGCAACTGACCATGTCCACTGGGCCTGTTAGACTCCAAGCCAATTAGAGTGAGTGCACACCAATTTGAAAAGGAGCAATGAAGACCTTTTGCGTTCTTTTATTTTCTTACGGGCAAATAGAATTTAACGTCGGTGGGCTTCAGACTCCGACAGAAACATCCAGGCTATAGCTCTCAGTCCAAACCCATACTCATTTTCTCTGTCGAGTTCATAAATCCAGGCTGCCTGAACACAAATAATGGCTAGGTGACCTGCCATGCTCGCTGCGAAGGTTTTGAAGATGAGACGGGGGTGAGAATAAGTAGAAGCTAATATGTTGATGGCAAACCATTTGTCTGGAACTCATTCGAGGACCAGGGCATTAAAATGATGTCCACACCTCTATTATATTAATTATTAATACCAAAAATGAAATGACCAAAAGTTCACCGCAGTTTAAATCACCTTCCCTATTAGTGCCTTGTCAAAACTTTTGGAATGCGCCTTTTTTTTTAAATCAATACCACTGTGCATTGTACAACCCTGGCTGATTTAATTGGTATGAATCTGTTTCCTGATCCCCAGTTCACGTTTTCTGAATATATGTGAGACTTGAAGTATTGGTAACTTAGCAGGCAGTCTGGAGCAGACTCGGGGCCCCAACGAGCCCCTCACCCACATTGTCCCTCGCCCCTATTTCTCCTCTCTCCCTTTTTTGTCCGGGCCCTAATCCTCTCTCTCTTTCATTTACTCACACTCTCTCACTCCTTTTCTTCTGCCTTGTTTCTTTTCGTCTCTCGGTCCCCTCTTGTGCTCCCTCCTTTCTCCGTCTGGCTTTTTCCACTCTGCCACTCTGCGCTCTCCTTCACTGCTTGCATGATCTGCCCGAAAAACATTGTTAGAGAGAGGGTGTTTGTTTGAAATTAGGATTTGGGAGAAGAGATCAAAGATGGCGTAACCGGATTACTGTCCCAAATCACATGGCGCCCTCGGGGACCAGCAGACAGCTTTCACTCTGATGTTGGAGGCGAGTGTGTGCCTCTATGTATACACGCCGACACTTGTCTCTCCACACTTTTCTCTCCCTCTCTCTCTCTCTCTCTCTCTGTGTGTGTTTGCAAATCAGCCTGTTTTTCACATGTATATTTTAGCATATCTTACCCGCCGAATTTGGCTCTTGCCAAGTGTGCTGTGTATGTGTTTCTCCTAGCCCCTGATTTTTTTTTGTTGTATCCCCGAAGGGGAGGATCCTAGAGTGAAGCCAAGATGTCTGTAGCGTGTCAACAGTTCTGCGGGGCCAAAAGGCTCGCATCGAAAACTCGCTCCGCACGGCCTCTGCAGCCGGCCACAGCCACGTCCCGGTCAGGGGGGATGGGGGGGGCGACGACGACGATGACGACGTGGTGGAGCCCCCGGGTTCAGCCACACAGCCACGCGGTGGTGAGGACGGACAGTGCCCCCTGGAGCTCTCCACGCCACGCTGATCATTAAGCCGCTGTACACGCCATGCCACCGCGCTCACGTCTTCACCTGGGGGTCCCTACCGCCAGCGTGCCGGTGCCGTGGAAGGCTTCAGTCATGCTGCTAGTGTCCTAGTTACTTTAATCACTCTAATTTGTGGTATGCAAAAGCCAGCTAAGCCGATGGTTCCTTCGTAATTGACGGAGGGGGTCTCTGGGTTTCGCGGGCGGTGTGAATTCCCCTTCGATCGTGCCCACTGGCTCTGCCTCAAGGGTTACAAGGTGTTTCTTCTGGCCCCAGGCAGAGCGCTGCATGGGGAGGAGGATGACGAGAGTCAGGTGAAAGACATGCGCTGGTAATGAGTCTGGGCTGCACAGCTGCGCTAGGCCTTCATGTCCTGGCTAATTATGCGCATGCCCATCGACGAAGCATGCATACATTAGTGTTGGCGCTCCCAGTCTCCGCTCAGCAGAGTGGAGCAGAACGCTTCCTGGTTTGACATGCGGGTCTTTATGTCTTTCCTGTCGGAGCGCTCTGCCCCAGCGCCTTCGCGGCGTTGTCCCGCTCTTGGCGCTCCCGTCGAAGCAGATTTTTATTTGTGGTAGCGTGGGATCTCCCGCGTTTGACTGCTGTTTGAGTGGATGGAAACGACTCTCCAGCTTTAGGAAAACAAACCTAACCCTGAATCTGCTCGGTGGGCATGTGAGCCTGACCCCGCTACACCTGCAACTTACTTGTTGTTTTTTTTTTGCTAATGACTGGTATGCATTTATCCTTTTTTTTCGTTTTGAGCCACAGCAACGTACTGTTCCCCCTTAAAAACAGATGACATCAGAAGCACGGAATTTCAAATGCCAGACGGCGATGGCTTGGCTGTGCTGTGCTGTGGCACCTACATAAAACACTGAATTCATCAGATGTCACCGCGTCGTGACGCCATGGCATTTTATGAAGCTGTTGCTAATTAAGTGGAAAAAAAAAAGTATAAATACAGTCTGTCCTTTGGCGAAGCACATGTTTGCACTCTGACATTACTCGCAGGGTCCAATTAAAATGCAGAGTTTGGATGCACATCTCTGCTCTCGTTCGGCGTGACGCGGAAGGCTCTCTGAGCAGTTTTTACTCTTGACTCCGATGTAAACAGACACACGTTGCCGATTGCCAAGCTTAGAAGGTCCTCGAGCTTCACGATGCACACGCAGGTTTGGAATCCTCGTTTTGCTAAGTACAGCGTTTTAATGAGAAGCGAGGCAAGATAAAAGGCCAAACCGTGTGCACTTTGCAAACCCTTGTGTGTCCACATTAAATTATAATGCTTGTTTAAGTTGTGAGTCATGTTGGTCAAGCAGTCGTAGCCAGCGTAGACCAATTAAATGTTTCTGCCAGCACACAGTAATGAACGTGTCCGCATGGCTGAATTATCACCCTTTTTTTTGTGTTTACTTTTACTTAATGCGCCGGGGGGAGGGGGGGGGGGGTCGTAATACTGTAAGCAGACAGTCTCTCCGTGCTGCACACGTGCTGCTACTCTGAACACACTCTCTCCCACCCCTCCCTCTCTCTGAACAATAATTCAACTGCAATATAGCCCCATCATTACAATTTAATATTGGCTCTCCATCGAATCTACTCTGTAAGTACTCTTTAAAGGTTCAAATCAGAAAGCACTCAGTTCGCTGTTAGGAAAAACATTCATCCAACTTAGCTTGGGCGCGGAAATCCTCCAGAGCCGGAATAAGTAAAGTACCCAGAACGGCGAAGCCAGGTCCGAGCCTTAAAGTCCTTTTTTTTTCTTCTTCTCCGTGCCTCTTGTGTTGTTCTACCCAGGTCCAGGAGCCACAGACGGACCGGCAGCTGATCACCACGTCCCCCGTGCTGCAGAAACTGACAGACTTTGAGGAGAATATCGGGGTGCTGTTCACGCACGTGCGCCTGCTGGCCAGATCCTTCACACTGAGGACCGTGGGCTTCAACCACCTCACCCTGTGAGTAAGACCTCCCTGTGTGTGGTGCTCTGCGGCATGTCTGTCTGCCTGGGTGTCGATGTCCGCCCGGCGCCGACTCGTTAAGACACGAGCGCGGTTTTCCTCCTAGCGTTATGATCGTAATTGGAATTTGCCGTCGAGGGGCCGCCTTCTTCCAACAGTTGTCGTGCGCCCCCGTGGGGGGGCTGGGGGGGGGGGGGGGGGGGGGGGGGGGGGGGGGGGGGGGGGGGGGGGGGGGGGGGGGG
>JAVQIZ010056064.1:0-18074 GCA_036023535.2 Galaxias brevipinnis
CATTTGCCCCCTTGCAAGGGAGCAGTTGTAACAGTATATGGGGTCAAATGTAACAACTACTTAAAGACCAACATTCAACTATATTAACTCAAAATTAATGAAATTATAGTGAAACCAATAGCCACAGATGTATTTAAGAAAAACCTTGCGCGGTATCAGCTTCATTGGACTTTAGCCTAATAATGACAGACATAAAATATTCTACAAATTTTTTTTTTTAATTATATATTTTTTTATATATCTACATACAAAAGGGATGTATTTTAAGGATATAGACACAATAGTAAGGCAAAGCCGAAATGTTAAAACAATGGTGAATAATTACTTTGAAATTTCATATCGCCCTCTGTCAGAAAATTAGTAGATTAAGCCTTGTGATGGGGTCAGTTGTAATACTGTTGGGGGCAGTTATAACTAGGGTGACCAGATTCCCAGGAGTCAAATAGGGGACAGGTGTCCCCTAGAATGTTTGTGGGACAAATTCAAGGCCATGTCCTGAATTTCTGTGAATTATGGATATTAATATTGAACTTATGCACACACATGCGTGAACACACACTATACAGTACTGGACGGCGCTACAAAGACGAATCACCAGTTACAGTAGCAGACCGTGCTACTCACACACATCACCAGGTATAGTAGTTGACGGCGCTACTCACGTACATCTCCAGTTACCGTGGTAGACGGCGCCACAGACACACATCACCAGAACTTTACAGTAGCAGACGGCGCTACTCACACACATCACAAGCCCAGGCAGGTTATAGGTGATAATCATACAGTGATAACTATCTAAATATCCTTAATATAAACAAAGAAAGCTTTTATTCCATACTTAATTTCGTTTTGTGACATATTCAAGGACTACCTATTAGACAGCTAGCTAACCTTTGGTTCTAGCCTAAACATGAAATATTCCCACTCCATTTCAATTAGGAGCGCGCGATGCACAGTCAGGCTGGTGGTGGGGCAGGGATTGGATAGATTTTTGTATATGATAAAATGTGATTGGTGCTGATAAGTTGTGCACTCACTGTGTGCATGCAATGTCTGTGGAGCAGCAGACAGGACTGTGTTGTCAACGCATTGTGAACCCACAATACCTGAAATTACAGTTAGAAAACCCATTGAAAAATCGGGACAACTGAAATACCGGACAAATCGTGATTTTTTCCAGAATAAGTCGGGACACGTGAAAAGGGGCTCAAATATGGGACTGTCCCGAGAAAAACGGGACGTCTGGTCACCCTATAACATGGTGTTACAACTGCCCCCAACCGCACCAGCCATGATTTAAGCATCCCTGCCAGCTAGCAACAGCAACACACACATGACACATCAGTGTTTAGCCAACAGAACAGTGATCACATTAAGATAAGTCAAAATTCATAAACACAAAAAGGGAATATGGCAGAAGAAAAATACTGTGAATGTAAAAAGTTACTTTCATATCTCTAAAACAAACTTGTTTCAATAACTCCTGTTGCGAGTAACTTTGAGGTTGTCTTTGTGCGTGCAAAGGGGGAGTGTCTGTCAGGGTGCATGAGCAGACTGATTGTCACGAGTCTATCTCTTTTCTGATTGGTGTAATCTGCAGTGTTACAATTGCCCCGTGTTACCAATGCCCCGTGTTACAGTTGCCCCCATGTCCTACTTTCCCCTTTCATGAATGTTTCACTGTAGAATTCAATATCTAATCTTCTCTGTATGTACAGTTTTGGTGGACACATTATATGCAGTGCTTGTAGGTCGACATGCCACACTTGTGAAACCCAAAGCAGACGGCTTCCAACTTGAACAGGAGCGCACCAGCATGCAGATTTTAGGCTGAGGAATACATTTATGCAGGTGGTAATGAAGACAAGCCATTTAATAATCAATAAACAAAGGATTATGATTTTAAAACATTATACAAATGCTTCTGCAAGAATATATATCTGCCAACATGCTATTAAGGTGTAAGTAGCCTATACATTTAATAGGCCTGTAGAAAGCATCGGGTTGCCTAATGCTTGACCTGGGATCTGCACCTATCGGAAATTACTAAATAATTGGTGTGTTCTTTATTTTTACACATTAGCCAAGCAATACTCACGTAAATTATTGATTAACTGACTCTTTTTAAATTGGAATTGATGTCTGGATAACAAACGTAAGGCCAGACTGAAGGAAGTGCAAAGTAAACTAAAAAGGGGTATTTGACTGTAAAAGTATTATTATTATTTATTTTATTCATACTGGGTTTACTGACTGATACCAGGTCTCTTTTCCAGTGGTGCCCCGTTTAAATGCTGAATATATAAATTACAACAAAATAAATTATCAAAAATAAGCAAAAAAAATTTAAAATGTTAATACAATATTTACAGTACATTAAGCTAAGTTTCAACCGAACAAGAACACTCTTCAACTCCCAAATCCTCCAAAAAAAAGTTTAAATTGTTCAACAGAAACAAACTGCTGTGATCTAAATTCTGATCTGTTTACATGTTTTGTTATTTACAATTAATGGATGAATCACTAAATATCGTGTGTATAAAAATGATTAATAATGCATTCACAGCATTTCGAGTTAGTTTTCTCCCAAAAAAGAAGCGGAAACTTGAACTACATTGGAGTACCCGTATGTTCCTACTACCTAGCGATCGAAACTCTCACCAGTTTTCTATTGGCTATTTATTTTTTACTTCGACCAATCATAGGCTCAATGCTAGGCGGGTGTATCAGCAGCACAGCAGTCACAACCAACTGAGCAGATTAAACACGCGTCGAAAACGACACCAGTGACATCCACAGGTCTGTCAAATCAGTTTTTTTGTAACTCGACTTGAGCGATGCTAGCTTTACCTCATTATTGACAGAAAATTAGCTAGCTAGATGTTTTGAAAGAGATTGTAGATGTAGATGTCCGATTGATCCCGAACAAACAACGCATAGGTTTTGCTAACAGGATATTTGGTCATGAATATGTATACATTTGTTCTCTAAACTCAGACGAATTGCTGTTACTGAAAAGCAAAGGACAAGTAATAAGTAAGTGGATCATGGCCTCCAAAAGATTCGAGACTAAAACGACAGTGCAACTCTTGTTTATCCGGCTTGACAGGAATCGTGATGAACATTGGCCTATCCTTATCTTAAGTGTAGAAAACTGTTTTGCCCTATTGTCTGACTTGTAGCCATTAGCCAATGACTGATATGTTGACTGCGCGCACCCGTGCACGTTTTTACCAGGATGCTTATATCCTCTTGCGAAATGTTTGTCGTTTGACTGGTCCCTCCCAAAGGCACTGAAATGCATTACATTGTCTAATTTTGAGAAATTGCTGGACACGTTTGGCTAACTACTAGACTATTAATGGTTCTGAAACTTATTCAGTGTATCCAGTTAAACTTGTAAAGGGTGTACTAGTTTGGACCTAAACCTCACAATAGCGAGGCTTACTTAGTTAAGTAAACCAAAACAAGTAAATAAACTGCTGTAGGACGTTTATATGGAACTTTAGGGTTAGGTATAGCCACGCTCTGGAGTCTAGGTCAAAGGCCCTAGAAATGTAAAAAACAAAACAAAAACAATGTCTTAATTATCTTGTAGGATATGGATGCTGAAAACGGAGAACTTTTTTTTGGTCACAGTGAAGAGGATAACACTTCAGGGGACACCTTTTATTTAAATTCACAGCTGTCTTGTTCTGATATCATCTATACCAGTGGAGAAAAAACCCTGACAGAATGGACACTTGACTCCCAGTGTGTAGGTATAATTTTAGTTTAGGTAAATACATGTTTTTTTAGGTTTTCTATGAAAAGAAGAGTATTGGTTCAAATTTGCGAGAAATATAAACAAAGTTCTTCTCATGTAATTTTCTAGCTAATTAACTCAAAATAGTTCTTCTATGGTTTTGAAAAGGATCAACACAACCTCTTCATTAACTCTGCCACAGGGTCTAAATGATAGCGAGTCTGAGGATGTGCTTGAAGCCATCAATCCCAATGACGTTTTCCCCAGCAGGACTCCTCCTCCGGAGTCCATGTCTGAGAGCGACAGTGGCATCTCCGAGGACCCTTTCCCTGAGTGCTCCGCTACGGTTGCCACCATAACCAGCCCCACACAGAGCCCCACCATAACCAGCCCCACACAGAGCCCCACCACCATTTATCAGGTGGTCTATGATGTCAGCTCACTGGGCCACATCAAGACAGAGCCGGAGCAGCACAGCGTGGATGTCATATCCATAGAGCTTGGTGAGGCAGACTTTCTGTTCAGTAATTGCTTAAATTGTTGTTGTAATTAAAGTGTAGTAAATTAAATTGAGTTGGCCAGACCCCCGCTGTCAGGCTAATTTCAGCTCTTGCTGCTGTACATTAATAACATGCAACAGCCTAACATGCTGTAAGCTATGGCTTTTAAAATGTAAGTGTAGACCCTTTCCCACATCGCTCTCTTTCTGTCTCCTGATCAGATGAGTGGAGTTCTCACATGCTGATCCCAGAGTCCTGTATTGTCAACGAGTTGCCAGCAGGGTCTGCGGATACATTGAATCAGAACCTTAATCTGACAGCTTCTGCCTCCAGCACAGAACTCTCACATCCCGACAGCTTTCTGGTCAGATATGAAGACATAACTGACAAAAAAAAAGCACGTTACCATATAGTGTTTTTTTTTAATCTTCACACATCTGTGTAAAATACATTTGCTCTTTAACTTTTTTTTACTTTTATAAAACATCTTCAATTCCACTTGCTTGCCTGTCACGTTTAGCAAAATTTTTTGGGTTATGCACTTAATATAAAATTAATTCAATTCATATTTTACACTCAATAGCTCAAATAATAACAAAGAAAAATCACAAATCTAAATTTGAAGAATTTTTGCAAATATATTAAATTATTCCAATAACATCTCATACATGTACACGGTAGACCAGCCCCCTGTGTCCGATTCACTCAGAATTATATTTTTCTGTGAATGACTGACTAGTTTAGTCTATTAAAGTCTTATAAGGAAGTAAGAAACCTTCAGGGGGTTGCACTTTAAGCCCTTTTTCCCCCTGTGATCAGCTTTACCCAGATCTCCAGCTGACTGAGGAGGAACAAAAGTTGTTGAACCAGGAGGGAATCTCCCTGCCCAACAACCTCCCCCTCACCAAGGTCTGAAATAAACCATGTTTTCATTCATAACATAGGAGTTACTCTCTTTTAGATGAGGAGTCTGGTTTATCCTGTGGTGATAATGTCGAATGTCTGCCAAGATGCTACAGTTCACTTGTGGTTTTGATGTTTTAAGTCAATTCCAAATGTATTTGGCAGACTGAAGAACGGATTCTAAAAAAAGTCAGACGTAAGATTCGTAACAAACAGTCAGCCCAGGACAGCCGTCGAAGGAAGAAAGACTACGTAGATGGTCTAGAAAGCAGGTATGCCCTTCTTACTTTACTAGTCTGCCTTTGATATTTATGACGTGCTGACACTATGAAACAAATGTATTCCGTTTCATTAAGTGTAACTCCAGATTTCAAAAGTTGCAAGAGCAGATATAACTTGGGTGTCTTTCCATTCTGGGGCTGAAGCTAAGTCCATGCTGCACTGGGCCTCTAGCTTACGGGGCTGTACAGGTGTGTCCTTGATATTGACAGTCGGGATTTGTGTCCGCCTGCCTATGTAACTATGGGCTTTTACAGGGCAGCAGCTTGCTCGGCTCAGAACAAAGAGCTGCAGAGGACAGTTGAACAGCTTGAGAGGAACAACATGTAAGTGCTTGAACCACCCGCCTCTCATACTCTATGCCCCTTTCTAATCTCTCTCGTTTTGTAAAGTAAGGCAAGCTTTCTTCCTCAGCTGCTTCATCACAGCCGCTAAGTTGCCCCACTGAACAGATGACATATACGTTGTCTCCACCCCTCCATTTACATTATGTAATTACATGACACAACAGGATTGATTTGGTTTTGAGATGGACCTTGAGAAGTTTTCTTTTTGTGTGTGCAGGTCTCTTCTGGCTCAGCTGCGCAGGCTCCAGTCTCTGATCAAACAGACAGCCAGCAAAGGAGCACAGACAAGCACCTGCGTTCTGGTAGGCATCAAAAGAGTTTTATGTATACATCTTGAAATATATATTGTATCTTTGTTAAGAACATATTAATATTGAGGGCATATTCAACTTATCAAGCGTGTGTGTGTGTTTGTCTCCACCAGATAATTCTCTTCTCACTGGCTCTAATTATTATTCCAAGTTACAGTCCCTTCAACCGGGGCTCCTCCTTGGATGAGTCCTATGCCCTAAAAGGAGGTTGGTGTCTTTTTAAACTTTCCTTTACACATACGTTGTGTTTTACATTGCTAATAATTCTTGAGAAACACGTGAAGAGTTTTGTTTAAAAATGTGATTTCCACAATTTAAAAACATTTACGATGGCATGAAATGTAGTGCCCAATGTTACAGTGCGCTTGGAAACCGTGGTACATATCCTCATCTAATCAATTGAACAGGAACACATATCACAAATGTTCATTTCATTTTTAAATTTTCTTTCTTATTTACTTATTGACCAAAATGGTCCAGCATTCATTGATTGTGCATTACAGGATTACAGTATCTGAGAATTTGCTTTGAGTAGCTGGTGCTCCCCCTTAATCAGTAATAAAACTGAGCGAAGCTTTCTGGTAGCTGTTGATCAGTCCACATGGATGAAGTTTGTCTCATTCCTTTTCACAAAACGACTTCAGATCTTTGATTACATGACCTATTCGCTGTTTGCTTTAAGTCCTCCCACTAAATAGTAATTAAGCAAACGTCCAAAACAAGATTTACTTTCTGCTATAGAAGTCTTTGGTTATTTCGGTTTTGTGTGAGTGTGTGTGTGTGTGTGTTGACTTGTGTGTTTGTTGTCCTCATTTTTGACCCACTTTCTACCAAGTGGTATAAACGGTGACATTTTCCTGTAAAATATGCTGTTTCAGTCATTCATCGTTCCTTCATTGATATGAAGGTATCCTTATCCCCAGGCTGCAAACTATGATACTGCCTAGAAAATTCTTATGTTGGGACAAAGATTGTGATTCAGCCCAAAAAAATTCCATTCTGCAGAAAAAGTGGTGTGGAATCATCTGTCCACATGATATCTATATATTTCTGACTTGGACGGATTTTAAGAGAAGATAAAATGTATCACCTATCAAAGAACATTTAACACAGATCGAGGAGGGGATAAGAAGTTTCTTGACGAAATACTAAATACTATTTACTGAACTTATACTCAAGCTTTACTAAATATCAGAACATTCCAGTTAAATATTAAGTATACTGTAGTGTATGCGTCTCACAATGTTCCTATTACAGCTTCTCAGTCTGGTAAACTATGGTGTATAGTTGGATACTAATTGCTCTTTTCTATTGTTTCAGTCATTTCCAGAAACATCCTGACAGATCCCGATTCATCCCTACCAGTGGCAGATGAAGCCGACACCCCAGCAATACAGACACACTCCTTACCGTTGTCTCAAGATCTCATCGAAGATTCATCCACCATCCTCAAGCACACAAAGGAAAATCCTGAACTAACTGAAGTTGAGGCTGGGGTCCTGGAAGAAAGTAAAACGGGGAACACCTCCTCACTGGTTGCTGAGCTGCCTGAACCACCGGGGTTGGGTCTTATGTCAGTGACTGGCAAAGCAAGCCATGACCCGGCCAAACCAGCCCATGCTGATGAAATGTAATTGTAAGATTTATTATAAGATTATTATGCATGATCGACTTGCACATCTACACTGCTATTGCCAAGTCTGCAATACTGCAGCGATTTGTTTCAGAGATCCTGGAGGATGCCTTAAATCTAACCATTTGACTTTGAACTATTATTATTTAGTTTAAACTATTGGTGCAACAGGGTATTATCAACTGTCTTAGCTTTAAGTTGGGATTTTAGGCAGGGTGGCAGTTGGTGGTAGAACTGTACCTTGCTTTTAATGGCAAGCATAATGGTCAGTTTTGTATGGCTGGGAGTCCTTCTTAGTGTATCACCTTATGTTAACATGTTGGATGATTGTTCAAGTTGGAGTTGTGAATGAATTTGTGGTAGTCAAGGAAAAGCACCTTGACATTATTTAAAGTTTGTACCCGAGTCCTTACTGCCCCCCGTTTCATGTATAGAAAAGTGCAAAAATAATTAACAATGGTAATCCAATCCAGTTCCATACTGTAAAAATCACACGTTGTCTGCAGGAAAATATAAATGCAGGATCTGAGAAGGGATGGTAATAACGAATCAACATGCTACACATTGTACTGGGAAAACATTGTTTACTTTCCTGTAGATGTTTTGGTATCTTAAAACTTGAATCTGTATCTGATTTGGAAGAAATAATAGTATGAAGAAAAGCTCTGTGGAATGGCTATTCAGTCCATTTCCCAATTTTGAAAGTTATGTTATATATATATATATATATATATATATTTGCCTGTGCATCTAAAACAACCTTTAAAGCCTTTGTCTCAAGATAAAATGTTTTGTTTTTTACAAACCAAAGATGTCCTTATCCAAAGAAAAAAACTGCGGTCTTACTCCTTTGTACTTCTTACAGAAATTATTTCTTGTGTGTAATCACCCCTCTAATTTATACTCATTGTATACTCTTTTATGCTTTGTAAAAGGGAGGTCTTGAAGGATACTTATTTAATTTGTGTGTTGTGTATTGATTGCTGCGTCATCATAACTTGAGAGATTGGAGTGTTATTGTACAGTCCAGGCTTTTCACACTGCTTTACAGAGTTTGTGCTAAATCAAAAACGGTTTTAATAAAGGAAGTTGCCATGGGGACCTGGTAGACATATTTGTGCAATCTAATGATTTTCGTGTGTCTTTTGTGGATGTCCTGATTTATGGAAAATGTGCTCTGAACTTGGATCATGTGATCCTTTATAATATGGACAACGACTACAAATCCCTGGGCTTGATGATACAACAAATGTCAGCTCACCCTACCCAGGTATAACATTAGACAATAATTAGACAATAATAATTAGACAATAAACATTTCGTAAATTGGATACCATATACAATGGCAAGAGGAGGTATACGAACCCTTTGAATTACCTGTTTTTCTGTGTAAATTGGTCATACAATGTCTGATCTTCATGTGTAACATTAGACAAACTGCCAGGTGGAAAGAGTTATGTGAACCCCGAGATTTAATAACTGATCTGTAGGCAGCAAAAATCTAAAACGTTTCTTGTAGATGTGGATCTTGCCCGTTCAAAGGTGGGGAAACCTCTCCATTCCTCCTTACAAAACTTGAAGTTCAGCAATATTCTTGGGATATCTGGTATGAACTGTCTTCTTCAGGTCATACCAATCATCTCAGTTGCATTAAGGTAAGGACTGAACAAGTAGCCTATATTCTTCTGTTTAAGCCAATCAGAAAATTATAATTTTACAAAAATTAATACTAATTCTGAATGGAGCTGGGCACACAAGGTGCGTATGGCAACTCAAACTTTTCTAATGACGATCATACAACTTTTATCATGCATATAGGAATATAAAGGAAAACGCATGCCACATATGAAACAGAAATCCGTGGTACCGTAAGTTTTCTTTTAAATAGTGAAACTAGGAAACATTTGATATGCTTTCATAGTAGTAAACCTAATCGGATTTAGGACTGGTATCATCACCGTAAACAGATTCAACCCCCGCTTAAATTAACGTCTTCGCCAATAGAGTGGCAAAATAAGATGATTAACATTATATTATATGGGTCCGCCATTACCATGTTGTTGCAATTGGGCGGACTCGTGTCTTCATCTGGGAGCATTGTGATTTTAACGCTAGGTAAAGTGATCAAGCTTGAATAAATGTATTTGGACTGTTGGAGGCGATAATGTACTGGGACTCACAAGAGAGTCTTACTACTTTCAGTTTCGTTTTACCGAAACTGTCCTCCATGTTAATAACATTTTCTGTGGCATTGGCACCTAGTGTCAGCACAATGGGGGACAAAGTCTGCTCAAATAAAAGGTCAGTAGATATATACATAATACATATGTATTCATACTTATATAACGATATTGTTAGTTGAGTATGTCCACACTGAAGGTGAGATAACCTGACGGCACACCCCATATACACACAGCATATGTTGCAAGAGGCTGCCTGGCCGCATACCTGTAACCTAAAGTAATTCCGTAAACCAAAATCTGTTGGGAGCGGAGTTTGAAACAATTTTTGTGGAATGCCATTAGTCGTAATAATTTACTAACTCTTCGTCTTTAGGTTGTTACTAGGGTTCGCTTTACTGACGTTACCTTTTAATGGTTTTTTTTGGGTCACAAAATAATGGCCGCCCGTTCTTCTGTCAAGTAGTGTCACCAAGGCAACGGGAGCTGGAGGAGATGGCACCACGCCCACTGAGCCCACTCCACAGCCTCCCTCAGTGGTCCCCAGCAGGAAAAAGAAGAAAAGAGGAAAGAAAGAGAAAATTGACCAACATATGCAGCAGAACAAAGAAGGTGGCTCTCATCATTCTTCCCCAGAGGATTCTGTCCGAATTGCTCCCCTGTTGGAAAAATCCAACAGCGCCAAGACACCAGCTTCTGCTTCAGACCAACCCATTCCAGGGCAGTCAAGGCAACCCATCTCGAGAAAAACTCGGAGAGAGAAATCTATTCACCCTCAGCAAACCTCAACGTCTATAATGTCACAACCTAAAGAAGAACATAATACGGAAGCCACATCTTCTTCACGTATTCACCAAAATCCATCTGTTATATCTGAGAAATCAGACCAGGCAAATGTTCCTTGCCCTGAACCATCAACAGCGCAATGTTCCCAGCCAGACCAAGAGGAACAGTCAACCCTCCAAGACACACCACCTTTAGAGAAGCCTCCTAAGAAAAAGGGGGATCCCAGTAAGCTCACTCTGGTGACCTGGAACATTGATGGTCTGGAAAAGGAAAATATGAAGGAGCGCTTCTCTAAGCTGTTAGACTACCTGATTGAGTGAGTCATAAATTAAAGCTGTTTTATTAATTCTAGTCAAGTGTTTTTTTTTTTTTAAACTGATCTGCCAGCCTGATTCTGATACCTGACCAATGATTCCTTGATTAGGTAGCCTGAGCCAGGTGGTCAGGTAGTGGAGGAGAAACACTGTTCTAGACAGTGGTCTCATGTTGATTAACCCTTGTGCTCCGTTCATTTCATGTTCACTACTTTGGTGTTCCCGGTCAAAAATGACCAAACCATTATAAATGTTGTATTGTGACATTTATCAAAGAGTAATTTGTGTAAAGTTTAGCCAGGACATCTTGTTAAAACACGTTTCTTAAAAAGTTTAAAATATATACTGTCTTTTACAAAGTAGATGAATAAACAAAGAAATTAATTAAGCATTTTTATCTTTTCACAATGCAAAAATAATTAATTGGATTTAGTTTTTAGCACTTTTCTCTGAACTCAATGTTCTTTCCAAATTGGTTGCCAATTAGGTACACACAACGAACTGACAGACACAACAATGCAGCAGCACGGCAAAATATGACCCCTCTCTGTCATACATATTATTGTCCTATTACAAACCATTATCATATTTCAAATGGTGCTACTTTTATTAAATGAGAGACTACGTTATTGAATGATCAAGGCATCTTTCTCTCCAAAGGTACCATCCAGATGTGGTGCTACTGCAAGAAGTGATTCCACCTTTATATAAGATTTTAAAGTCAGCTTTAAAGCCTTATCATGTTTTGCCAGGTAAGAGATTGGATTACAGAGAACAAATGTCAGCTACTTAACGTGTTTACATTTTGCGGTTTTAACTTTCTAGATTTTTCGAATGTAAGCACTGATAAAATATGGTTCCACTTTCAGGGGGTGACGATGGTTATTTCACTGCCATACTTCTGAGGAAAACCAGAGTGCAGCTAGTGGACTTCGACATAATGATTTATCCTGAAACAAATATGAGCAGAAATCTACTCACCGCAAATGTAAGCAAGATCTTTCTACATCCACTTACTCACCCATGCACTGTCTTTCTTTTTTTTCCTCAACTATTTAATCAATAAAAGCAAAATCTGCGCTTTTCCTGCAATCCTTTTTCACTTTTTGATAGTTGTATTTCTTCAACTGTATTCAGGTGTTGTTTGCTGACCACGCTTTGTGTTTGATGACATCCCACCTGGAGAGCATGAGGAACAATTTCCAAGAGCGTGTCAAACAGGTGCTCCGGGTATGGAAGAGGATGAGTGAACAGCCCTCAGACTGCAACGTCATTTTTGGAGGAGACACCAATCTCAGGGATAATGAGGTTTGAGCGTGAAAGGCCTATTACAACAACATTCACGCATGTTTCATGACCAACACGTTACACTCAATTTATTGTGCCCCTCTGCAGCAAGGGCATCAAGGTGGCTATACCAAGTAAATATTAAGATTCAGCCCATGAAAGAGATCTTTAACAAATGCCATGACTCCAACAAACTGTTGCCTCTGTTGCATTCAATGAAGATTTAGATTTTGTACATAACATTTTCACTCATACATTTAGCGATTCTGTACAAGTCGAGTGGTTATGAAGGATGGAGAGTATTTTGTAGTATGTGTCCATGTAGAGATGGTTGATTTGTTTTACACGTGCCTGTGTTTAGGTGTTGAAGACGCTCGGTGGTCTCCCTGACGACATCAGTGATGTGTGGGAAGACCTGGGCAGGCCTGAAGACTGTCGCTACACTTGGGACCTGGTCACCAACGACAACAAAGTCTTACCCTTCCCGGCCCGTCTGCGCTTTGACCGCCTGTTCCTCAGGCAGGCCTGGGAGGGGGCAAAGGTCATACCAGCTGGCATGACCTTGGTGGGCATGGAGAGGCTTGACTGTGGGTGTTTCACTAGTGATCATTGGGGCATCCTGTGTACTTTTGACATGGAACTTCTAATCCAAAGAAAAACAGATAAAAATTGATTAGCAGTGTTCAAGGTATTTTGCACATCAATTAGGCAAAATAATGAAAATGCTTCATTCAGAATTATTAATTAAATTAATAATTATTATAATACTTTTAATTTAATATTTAATCATTAAAGTGTATTACTTTATTGTCCTAAACTGTAAAGGCTTCAGTGATCAATAAAATTGTTAGCTCCAGATATACTTATAGATGTTTCAGCATTTTAGATTACAGTTTTTTCTTGATTGCTTGAACACAAAAACTGGTTCCTGAAAGCGCTTATGTCATTCCCAAAAACGGACACACTCTTCCCAAATTCACAAACAGTAAACACTATTCACCTGTTTACACTCATATTTCAATATTTAAAACTTTATCTGCAAAATCTTACACAAAAGAGTCAGAAAAGTGCGAATAATTCATTCATTGCACTATAATTCCACTCAGCAACACATGCTCTCAATATACGAAATTCATCACAACCTAAACTAAAAGACCTTACCTTTCTCCAGGTGTAAACAATAGGCCTCAATATTGTTAACACATGAACATCTGAATTGCAGGGTCAATACAGTAAACAGGGACTAGAGTCCATGTACTGAGATGAGATGATGAGAACACTGATGCTGAATAACCTGTACATTTGCTGCATTTGGAAATACATTAAAGCTTTTGGAAATTGAGTATTTTACCGTGCATGTTTTGTCAGCGTGACATTTCATCTGTCAGGTTTCTGACCTCTAACAACACATGCTGTAGCATTCCCTTAAGATTTACAGTAAGAGGTATATACTGCACTGTTTCGATGCTCTCTCGCCAGGCTGTTCCTGAAAGCGTTTTCTGGACAGTCAGTGCTGCAATTTTACAAAGTTCCTAATTGTTTCTCTGAAAACCTATCCTAAACAGTGCTTTGAATTACTCCCTCCAGAGTGTTACAAACAGTCATGTGGTGTTTGGTTTTTACAGCATGTGTACGTTGCCTGAGGGCATAGTTTGAATTGAACCCGGAAGTGAAATGTTTGTACTGTTGGGTGTGAGTTCTTTTTAAAGGGGACCACTTAATAATTAACCCTGTGACATTACTAAATAATTTACAATTGGATAGTCATTAGTAAAAGTAAAAAGAAATATCATAACTCCTAATTGTGTCAATACAAAATAAGACTATATACTCTTCATAAGATCTCTACAGTGAAAAATGTGCTGAAGGGTTCCAACCTCAGTCTGCATGCAGCTATGGACTACTATAACACAGGGTGGCAGTACCACCAAAGATTTACTGGGTGTGCAAGCATGTGTTCTTTATGCTGAGATTCACACAATGATCATGGTTGTAATCACCGTGTCGAAGAAAAATCGGACTCAGAAAACAATTATGGCAGTGCTATCAGAGACTCAAA
Source organism: Galaxias brevipinnis (assembly GCA_036023535.2). Classification (NCBI taxonomy): domain Eukaryota; kingdom Metazoa; phylum Chordata; class Actinopteri; order Galaxiiformes; family Galaxiidae; genus Galaxias; species Galaxias brevipinnis. Next base: position 14,345 of record JAVQIZ010056064.1, read on the forward strand.
AATCCATAAAGACTAAGAGCTCTCACCATGTTTTTTTGTCAGAGAAACTAATGGACCTTTTTGGGAGCATACAAAGTAAATCAATAAAGGGTAGTCTAGACTCTTGCTTTTCACCGTACTTGCTAATGCAATGATTCATAATACTGATGTGAGATGATGTTTGATCTCTTTCAGGTTTTATTGTATAAAAAAAACGTTATTCTCAGCTAAATTATTTTCTTACTGTATAAATTGTAAATGACAAATAGATTTTTGGAAGATGCTAGACAAGTTAAAGATGTAATAATTGCCCCTGGCAAAACTTCAACAATGAACTAGATATTGTGTATAAACAATTTAGGTAGTAAATTGTCACAACATCACCAAAGTTATTTTATTTTAGTGTCTCACACACAGCACAGCTATATATTTTGCAAAATTGTAACACTGATACTCAAGGCTCAATATGCTATTCCATCCCTACAATATTTCAAACAAAATGTATTGTTCAATTGCTTGTCCTGCTCAGTAACAAAACACAATGTGCGACTTAACTACCAGATCATTGCTCTTTATTGAAGCCATTCCACTAAGCCAGGAGTCTGGAAATAGGGGACCATAGAAGTAAGCCAACTACTTTGTCTGCATAGAAACACAAGACTCATACAATTTAACATCTGTGTTTATTAAAACCAGTTCAGCCAGGAGGAAACAACATCTTTGGTTTGACCTTTTATGAAAATAAAATGGATATCCACCTGGCTTCACAGAATTGTCTTTGCCATTTAAGGGTGCCCCCTTCAAAGTTCTTAGCAATAGCGTTGAACAAAATGGCATAGACCAGAGCATTAACACCTTAGTACTCGACTCAGCCTCGATGTTTAGAGACTTGAACACGGAACTGGAAGATTGTGCTCTGGCCCTGAACTATTCTAGTCGACTGAGATGTGACTTGTTCAAGTGTGCTGTGTAGCACAATCCATTGGATTGCGTGAACCATTTGATATTAGTACATAGTGTCTTTTCCACCTGCACAGAGATGAAATGCTATGGCATATCGTGGTATTTTTCTCAAAACGATACAGTACATAGAGTGGAGTGTGTTATCCCAACCCTCTTTGAAACATGGACAAACCCCCTGTAGTGTGGCCTTGTTCTGAACAGCCGTATTTGTGACAGAAACCTTCGTGGCCAGCTAACGGTTGAGTATAGCCTTCATTTAGGGACAATGAACTACACAGTTGGAGCATAAACATCCAATCAGTCGATGATCTTTAAATAGCTATACTTAAGATATTTTAACCGAATCCTCGCATTAAACATCATACCAAGGTTTAATGTGCCTCAGACCTCATAGGTTCATTTTGGGATTAGAGCAGGTTCTAAGAGCATTTTGACTGTTTATTTGTAAATGAATTACAGTGGAATAGCTAACTGACAATACTACAGCTGTATTTAATTATAAATGATGTTACCATGATTGATATTACAAAAGAAAAAAGATTATGTCAAGCAAATTAATTAATTTGTGAAGCTAGTATACTATCACTATCACGTGTTCTGGTTTGTGTGAGTGCCGCCAAACTGTTAAAAAAACTGTTCAACTCTCAAAAAATTACTTTTAAATGTTTTGCAAACATTCGCATCATTATACATTTTCTGCATTTGGCACATGAAACGCTAACTGGGCCAATTTTTTTTTAATTTAATTGATCATTTAAAGATATTTGAGATCAAAACATACAAACAAAAAAAAATCTGTTATTGTGTAGTTGAAATATCAATTGAACTAACAAGGTCTAAAACTTGCTAATAAGTTTGAATAAGGAGGGAGCACTATTTACTGGCTGTGTCTATCAGCCCTGAACAGATAATACTCAATAAAGGTAACCCCAGTTCATGGTTAAGTTAGCTAACCCTGGACTTTGATGATTAAATTGTCGGGATGGGTTTCCAATCTCCAGACATAAATCATTTATGTAGCCTTCTTTTTATAACTATTCAACTTTATGAAATGAGCAATCATACTATCCCATTGGATTTGTTTGACCGTTTTCTCAGTATAGGTTGGTTAAGATTAGTAACCATATTTCCAAACGTACTTCTAAAGTGGGAACAAGGGAGTCCATAAGTTGCCAATGTAAAGGTAAGCTTAACATGAGCCAAGACTGATGTGTTCCTATAGAGTGGAGGAATCAGGCCTCCAAACACCTTCAAAATGAGGTTCCAGTTTATTCCAGAAGGTGACAAAATTTCTGTTTCAAAATTATATTTGTGAGTCCACACATGCCTTGGTAGAGATTGTGCAGGCACACTACTCAGACATCAGCTATTATCCGAGTCACACCAATCAATCACTTACATACCCCAGTTGGCATTATGCAGTCTTTTCAAATCACAGTTTACTCACAACCTTGCTCCAGATCGCTGCTGCGCTGCTCTGTTAATGCCTGCTGCCAGTTCTGTCTGCTTGCCAGATCAGCAGAACATTAACGTCAACAGTGAAATGTACTACTGTTTTAGTTTCAATAAATGGATGAATGTGTTTGCAAGTATTCCTGTCAATGTCAACACTGAAACATCTCAAACAACGGTTTCATTGGTTGTTGATTGTTGAGGTCAGGTACATTCCTAGAACTTGTTTCTTCTAAAATTATTCAAAATAATAATAGCTTCTCGTGTAACATCAATTCCTTTTAAATTAATATTTGTGAGTGTGTGTTGAGATTTGCCAAATAACCCAACTTCAAAGCAATGTCTATCTTAGTGTGATACAAGTTTGTTGGCTTAAACAGTATATGTTATCAAACACATGCACTCATCAACACAAGTCAAAAGTGGGTAAAATGTCAGTAATGTTTGTGTGTGAACATAGACAGCTATGAAAGAAATCTAGAGACCACTCCAAATGTTTCCTAAATCAGCATCTGTACATGTAGGACAGCCATTCCCTTCAAGTCTCTGTTGAACTCCAACTCAGGCACACCTCATTATGAGGTACTGATTTGGTGATCACCTGACCCCAAATAATAATTTTCTAAAAAGTATAAAAACCCACTGGTGTGGTCATCACTATCCTCTTTCAATAGTACCAGCTGGAACATGGCTAGTGACACCTAAAAATTTATTGGAATCAAAAGTAACTGTTGACCAAGCCAAAAAGATTGAAAAGAAGGGTTGAATTCTGGCTTTACTGGAAGATGGATACAGTGAACATCAGGTTGCTTCCATACTTCAAATTTAAAATGAAGATGGTGGTGGTTCCTAAACAAGGTCAAGCAGCAGAACATTGGGGACAGCAAAGATTCAGACCAGCAGAGGGCGAAAGCCACTCTCCACTGACTGGGATGACTAGTGCCAACTCGTCGAATGTCACTCAACAAATTGTAGGAAGACATCAAGTGACTACAAAAAGAATGGCAAACAAAGGTGGGGTAATGTACACGGCGAGGACGGTTTGAAACAGCTCTTATGGGCAGGGCTCAGCCAGAAAAAAGCCCTTCACCAATGAGAAGCAAACAAGAGCCAGGCTGACGTTGGCAAAATGCAATTAGGATTGGACCGTAGAGAACTAGAGTATGGTTGTGAGGTCCACCGGCAGCACACGGACACAGGTTGCGGTTAATCGGGGTAAACCCCACTTTATTCAGCACAGAGCACGGTTCAGCACAGAGCACGGTTCAGCACAGTTCAGCACAGAGCACGGTTCAGCACGGTTCAGCACGGTTCAGCACCGAGCACGGTTCAGCAC
>JAVQIZ010056085.1:0-15142 GCA_036023535.2 Galaxias brevipinnis
TGTATCAAATCAACATTTGGTGCGACCACCCTTCGCCTTCAAAACAGCATCCCGTGCCTAAAACATATGCACAGTACTGTAATTATATATATATACACACACACACACACACACACACACACACACACACACACACACACACACACACACACACACTGCTTGGTTGGAACAAACTCACAAGACATGACCCATGTCGGCAAATATATGTGTGCTCCATGGTAACCTGCATGCTATTTGGGACTCATAAACAGCCCATCTTGGCCACACGTGTAAATGTTGACTGGGTTACCACCGAACAGTTGTTAATACCTATTTTGGATCAATCTTGCTAATTGCATCACAACAGACTAAACAGATATATATGGGTACCTAAGTGTGATTGATACACACAAGAGGCCATAGCAATGTGTCCGTGGCAGTTCGAACAGACACACCCACAGTAAACTAACACCCTTAAATAAATGCAATTAAGTTGTATAGGGCCTTACACATTTTGATGAAGAAGACAACTGAAGGATACATGTTAGAAACACAACACTGAGTTTTCTCACAGCACAACCAAACCGAACTAGTTCCTCACTATAAATCTATGATATGGGCTGTATCCATTCAGCTGCAGTTTGGCTCCACTGTGTGAATCCAGCCAACGAGTCATGTATCAAACTTGGCAGATAACCTTGAGAGTCCCTCCCGTCATCATTCCCATCAGTCAACAGCTCAAATCTTGGCGACTTCCGTCCTTCAAGACAAAGTTTAACAAGAAAAACCCTAGAATGTCAACAAGCCATATGAACGCTCAAAAACGTAAGTGGAATTTTAACAGAGTGATAAGGTTGGTAAACTTCACCCCAGGCTTCTTTTCCTGGCAAGGTAAATGGTGACAATGCTTGGCATTAGAATTGAAGGGCACACGTTTTTCAACACAAGGTAATTTTAAAATATAACAATATTTACATAGCCTACATTTGCTGACCAAATGAATGCCTGGTGGTGATTAAGTACCAAAAACAATGTTGCCATAAAACTTTTTTTTTTAAATAAGTATCATGATCACTGATAACTGGACTAAAACATAGCCTAAGGAGTTCTCACATGTGCACATACTGTAACTGTAGGCATAGACATAGGCCAATACACATATAATATGTGACTGCAAAAAAACGTATTTAGGAACATTAGATTAATCCATCCACATTCAACTTAAACATTTCTCCCACTGGTTCGTTATCCTAAAGTTAGATTGAGATTCCCCAATTTTTTTGACAATGCTGCCACTTGTTTGAGCTGAAGCTGATGTTGCCTCTATAAGCTTAAAGACTGATCTGCAGAACATGTGTCCTGCACTTTCTACAGCGCACGTTCAGCTTTTGAAGACTATCCACATTACTTTCTACTGAAACGAGCGCACAGCTCCTCCTCTCGAAAATGACATCCCAACGCAGCCCCATGATAAGACTGACAGGGAGACTGAAATTATGATACATTATATATTTGTCTTGGATATCTGTTCCGAAACCAAACATCTATCCCAGCAGCATTAAACTGTGTCCAGCTGCGCTCCAGTTATTACATTCTAAAATGTAAAAAAACAAACAATGGAAGGGTGAGGCACGATCTATCAATTTCCCTGCTGTTCTGTGCACGAGTTGCATAGTATTTACCTTGTCCAGCTCGTCGTGCAGCTCTGACAGGGTGGGTCTGATCAACTTGTCCCCCAAGGGCGCAGCCGTTTGCCGGTAGAAATCGATGTTCGGCACTGCATCGATGGTGTTGTGTCCAAAAGTCCTCAGGTAATAAGTGTTTGTATGGGTGTCGTAGTGATAGTGATGCTGGCCTCCCGTCGATGAATGCAGACTGCTCTCGCTCATCACCGTGTCTCCATTCTGAAAGCCTTCGGCAGGTACCGCTTCTGGGGGGCTCTCGGCCGCGCTTGGATCTGCAAAGTTTACCACCCGAAACCGCCCTTTAGCCTCCTCACCACCGGCCCCGGTGTCCGAACCCTCAGGTGCGGCTTTATCGACAGACGCCCCCGTGGATGCGTCCGAGCAGGGCGACTTGTCATCTGCAGCTGCGGCACCGGCTGCTTCAGCCACGAGGTCCACTTGGAACCGACTCTGGCTAGGTGTTGGACCAGCAGGCTTCAAGCCTGAATCCACTGACAGCCCATCATATTCAGGTGGCGGGTTCTCTCCTCCCGAAGCAGGAGTTTCCGAGGATGGCGCTGACATGGCAAAATTTCCGATGTAAGTAAGCTTTGCAAATAAGCTAAACTAGAGATAAATGTCCGAGACAACTCTCGCTCAATGGCACAACTATAGCTACTGCTTGGAAAGCTAAGTTCTAATGAACCCACATAAAAGTACCCAGTATGCTAGATAACCAGTTCCCGTCTGCGTTGTAGCTGGTGGCAACCGTCTGTGAAGGCTTCCACTCCCTCAGGAGGTGAACACCGCTCAGCCTTTTACAAAAGGTAGCACAAACACACATGCGGAAAGCTAGTTACAATGGAGAAAGGGATAGCTTGCTAGCAGCCTCACCGCACGCTCCCTTGGTTAGTGAATGAGGAAAAGGGACATCAACTTTCAGCCCAGCTAACCTTACTCCTAAATAGCTGAACGATTCTGAGAGTCCTTTCGGCCCTTTTGCTCGCAGGGCGCAGGTATGAACGCGACTATATCCCGCGCTCTTTTATTTTCGATGCTTTTCCGTGTAGGATGCTGTGTCGACCTTGCCGCAACTCCTCCTCGACTCCTAATGTTTCCCAAGCTCTATATACACTGCAGTAGGCACCGTTTTAGGGGTGGGTTCCATTTAGGGGGTAGACCTCGCGAGATTTCATGTCATCTTTTTTTTTGACAGGCAAATTACGAAGAAGGCGTGCTCTTCTTTTCACGTATGGAAAACATATGAGACTAGAAATGTACTAGTTCGAGTGCCTCGATTATGTTATATCCAAACATGCCTTCATATTTTGCATTAATTACTGTTATGATAAATATGACCAACATTACACCATATTAAATAATTTTGGGTGATATTTTTATTCTCAAAGCTACTTTCGCTTTAAAGCGACAAAGACGAGTAGGTCTACATTGTATATGTTTTATATGGATATGTTTTATAAGCGATACATACTTATGATAGAACGCTATTATTGTGAAGTCTGTGGTTGTGACTATTCCACTGGCTGTACATCTACATCGTTGTTGAGTATGTTAGGGCAGCAAGTCTGTATGGGTAAAAGTGTTGGATTGTATTTTTCTTATTGGGTGTGTGTGTGTGTGTGTGTGCGTGCGTGCGTGCGCACGCGCACTTGTGTATTGGTTGATTCCCACCAACATACAAATATGGGCCCCATGCGGAATTTGCCTGGGCTTCGTCGGTGCTATAGTGGTTATGGGCTCAATACAAACATTTCGTGCGGGACCCACTTACCTACTTGGGTTAATCAACAGGACCACACACAGGCACACCCATGTGGGTAAACTGAGGGTACTGGGTGGGTCCCTTGTGGTTAAAAGTTACACAGGTTCAAAATGGGAGGTTTAGTTGGGACCCATCACTAGCCTGGTTGGAACAAACTCAACTCATGACCCATGTCGGCAAACATATGTGTGTGCTCCGTGTTAACCTGCATGCAAACCTATTGGTGACTCATAAACAGCCCATCTAGAACCTATTTTGGCCACGCGTGTAAATGTTGACTGGGTTACCACTGAACAGTTGTTAATACCTATTTTAGATCAATCTTGCAAATTTTTTCACAACTGACTAAACAGATTGAATAAGAGTTTGGACCATAGTCGGCTTAGACCTATCAGACTTGTCTCCAGCTCATTAGCCTGCCATGTCTTTTTCTCTAATATTGTTAAAACTATACTCTGTCCAGCAGGAGCTCATTACAGCGACCCAGTCTGCTGAAACTGGCACTCTCTGGCCCTCTTTCTCTCTCTCTCTCTCTCTCTCTCTCTCTCTCTCTGTCGCTGTATCTCTCTCTCTTGTTCTCTCTCTCTCTCGTTCTCTCCCTCTCTCTATATCTCTCTCTCTCGTTCTCTCTCTCTCTCATTCGCTCTCTTGATTTCTAATTAAACTACATGTCATGACAAATGTGGAGGGGAAAAAGGTACCAATGAACTACCTAGTTGATTTCATATTACACACTTGGAGAAGAGAGGGGTTGTGAGGATATATAGCTTATCTATTGAGGGTTACTTCAAAATTCAACAGCCCTTTAACAAAAAAAAAATTTGGGTAAGGAGCAGCCACCACACTAACAAAGTCAACGTGTGTGAGTTGTCCAGAGAGATAGGAGGTATGTTTATGTATCGGAGTCTCTGGCACAAACAGGTTTCCCATCACAGATGTGATATTCAATATCAGTCATTGGGGAAAAAAAGAAAATAATTTGGCAACCTTTATGTGAAAGAGACAAGGATTATGTCCCATGTTGCTGTTGAAGGGCGACACGGCAAGCAAGCAAGGCATGCTATATTTGTCATGGTAATTATTTCAGTAAAGGTCATCTCGTTTGAACTGTCAGTTGAGATGAGTCCTGCACTACACTGTCTGGGGAGCTTACAGTTTGCTGCACCTATGTCCAATTGGGATAAAAAATATATACTTTTGTTATTTGTTTGCTAATGGACAGATGAAGGATTTTGAAATTGAACGAAAGGATGATAGACGTTATTCTAAAAAAAAAAAAGGAGCAAGATCATTTAATACTTTTTTAGACACCCAGTTGTGGTAAAAACACATATTTTGCCAACCTGCTCTATTTCAAGCTTAACAAGGAGTACATCTATTTGTTAACAGAAGCAATACATCTCTTAAAAGCACCCACTTAGGCCTGCACTTTCTCTCTCCTTTTCTCAGTTCCTATTTCTTTGAGTCTTTTCTGAGCATTGTGACACTCCACACCCCCTCTCTACTATCCCACTCTCACTTTCCCGGGAAAATCATTTTCACCTCCCAGCCAGGCCTCACAACTTGTCTCTAGAGAGTTACGGGAGACAAATTTGATCCCTGTTTGAATGGCTGCCCCTCAAACACCTCAGCACTTACACTACACATGTAAGAACTCATTAAAAAGCAAGCTCATAATCTAATGAGATATAGTCAGTAGCTGCAGAATCCTTTTTTAATTTAATTAGAATCATTTCATGCCAAACACATGGTGAAGAATGTGCTTTAAAGCGAAACGGATACTACATAAGTCAATCAAGAATGTGAGTTTAGGAACCCTTTCAAGTTCACCATTCTCATACAAAAATCTTAAAAAAATATCGAACAACTAGATCCTTTCTTCCGCTTACAAAATGTATATTTGATATTGCACTTCGGGAACAGAGTAACGCTGCATTCCTATAAGCTGTCCTGTTTGACAGCTTTTCTCACAGAGGTGGGGTTGTTTTGGGAAAGCTTCACAGAAAGACCCCTTTGACGAGCTCCGTTAAAAGGGACAAAGCATGGACCCCCCCCTCAAGGTCCCACAGGTCACCACTGTCTTGTCTCCCATCCTTTCCCACAATTACCTGGCTCATGTCTGGAGCCACACAGAATCAGACAGATCACCCATCCCTCTCTGTTGTGTGGTGGTTTTTGGGGTTGAAATGAAGTATGCTTTGAGCAAAAAAAAAGGCTGTATATGAGATTTGTGTGTGGCTAAACATAAGCTGATATTCTTTAGTTTCTGTGCATCCAAAGATTTTGTAACAACTTCATATTTAAAATAAAATGTCCCGCAATGCTGTTTCATGTCTGTACAGTAGGCTATATTGTGTGTAGATACTGTAACACACTAAACCTATTCATGGCTCATAAGAATCATTTAAACCCAAAAGTAGCTCTTTTTAATTAAATTTGAGCCTCAAAAATCAGTTTAAAGTTTCAACTTATACAAGATTTAGCTACAGAATAGTTCCCTTATGGAGGAAAGGCATTTTTATGCCCTATTAAAATAGATGAAGAAACATTCAATACATGGGGGGGAGGGGTATTAGTGCATACATAATTATAATATTTTGTCATATTTATTATGACATTTTTATTATATTGTCTTTCGGAGAGGTTTATGTTTTAGCTCCAGGGCAATGGGACCAACTTGTCTCACATGAGTGAGCACCAAGGCCAAAGAGAGTGCGGATAAATGACATCATTCTCCGTGGTTAAGCGAATCGGGATGTTTAAACAACCTGTTTATGGCTTACTATCAGTAGTAGTAACCCGTGGTCCATGACAACCTCTGTTAAACATAAATGATCGTTAACCGTCACAGAATTCCAACAGATTTTTTTTGGTGTTTTCTGCCTTGTTAGTATTTCATCTATAGTTAATGCCTTCACCCGCTACCTCCTCTTCCTCATGCCCTTCCTCTCCTTTCATTATTTTCCCACACCGATATCTATTCCTTCTTACTGTCTCACTCTTCCTTGATCTCCCACTTTTTACCCCTCCTCAAATTCCAATCCTCCTTTTTCTCTCCTTCACTTCAAGCCTAAAGGACTTCAGGGTTCTTTTTAAACCTGAAATGTATTTTTGTCCCAAGACATTTACTTGTGCCCCCCACAAACCCTGTGGCCCCCCCCCCCCCCCCCCCCCGGTTCGGAGCAACAGTTAACCCCCCCACTTCCAATCGATTTTCACACTGGCGCAAAATGTGGCCACGCTCCCTGTCAGGTCTACAGCGACATGCTAAATTGCCATCCTCGCTGCCATATTTACAGGTCAGGTTCGGGGATGGTTTGACACCTTTGGGTGGCCAAGCCCAGAGACTAGTCAGGTGTCTGAGATAGATGGCAGTTGAATGAGGACAACGAGGAGGAAGAACGTCAACAAAAAACAAAAAAAAGGATGACCTTGCTGCTGACAGCATACAGAACTGTAATTTCTTACTTTGTGATTGGTCAACAGTAGTTTTGTGTTTTATGAAATAGGAATTATCATGACTAGGGTGCGCTTTTATTTTGAAAGCAGTTTTTATTTTTCAATCAGTTCAGAATCAATGGCGCATTAGGCAGGTTGTATTGCTATTGCCCCACATACTATATAGATATATTCCTATCTCTTTCTTTCTAATTCTCTCTCTTGTTCTTCCCTAGCCTTTTTTATTGTCTCGATTTCTTACTCTCCTGCTCTACAATTCTCACCTCTGTGAAACAGTGAGCAGATCGGACAGTTTCCACAACATTAAATGCAGCATGACGCAAAACCCTCAGACAGAATAACACTGTGACAGGCAGGCCATGTTCAATGACAAGAGTCAGGCCCACACAAGGGCCTAAGAGTGACACTTAGTTGACGTCTGTTTTGTATTTTTCTATGTTTTGCCCAATATTATTACCTCAGCAAGTGGATTATGTGTGCAAACCATTCAGGTACTTTGGTTTTACGGTATAACTTTGATATTTCTTAGAATGTTTGTTTTTTTCCCAGTAATTTATTAATAGGCCTATACTTTAATGTGGCTTCAAATCAAGGGCTATGATTCTTCAGAGAATTGAAAAATAGCAGCCAAGAGTAAAAAAACAGGACTTGCGATTTGATATAATGACGTGAGAATAATTTTACTGGATCTTGAGTATGTTTTTCCATTTGCTCTTCCAAACTGTAGACGTTCCGCCAAAACACTTGCTTCTGGTCCAAAGAGAGGAAATTATCTACTCACTGTGTAGTGATTTGAGGCAGTCTCTCCAATGGATATATAGCTAGAACACTGTAACTATTCAGTTGAATCAATTGGTAATTCTGTGCATCGACTATAGAACTATTTTACTATTGATCTGTCTGGCTTGGCAAAATAGATGTCACAAAGGCAAAAGGTCAGTCAAAAGTCAAAGTTGTGAGACCACTGTTGGCAGAATGCGGAAGGTGACCATAGCAACAGTTGTAGTTCTCTCTGTAACAGAATCAGGACTTTTAATTTGATTTAAAGCCTTAAAGCACATGGTGATAAATAAAGTGAGCATTTTAAAAGACAGTCTTTTACATCGTTTATGTATAGAGTATAGAATCCATTAGTTATAACATTGATTTGTTTCCTGTACAATTCTGTTGAAGTGTGTGTTGTGCTGTGTGTGTTGTTTTATCAAGTTAAATAAATAAATAAAAATTTAAATCCTAAAATAATGGATGGTTGATATAAATGTACCTTCTTATTGTTACCTGTTTGTGTCTAAATAATCATGTTAAACATGGGCTGATGGCAACCCTGTATGAAATGGAATCATAATAATTTTGAATATTGCTTACCAAATTGACAAGCTGTCACCACAAGCCTCAACATAAAGTATGCAGTGACGGCTGTGCATACTTCAAGACGTACGAAGCTGCCTTTACCACAATCGTTTAGGACTAGTGACAGATAGTGGTGGCCAGTTGTTTGTTTGGCAAACACTTACCTGTTTTGTGATGGCAATACACAGCCCACCCCACCCCCTTAACTGTGTAAAGGCTACTGTAACACAAAGAGCATCGGACCCCCACTCTAACCTTACCCATCTCTCAACAATAGAAAGATGGAAAGTTTTGACAAGCCACTGTCCACTTCCTGAATGTTTTCACATCACACATGGCATTTCACTCGCCTGCATTTTTTAACACAATGTGTGTATCATCGTCAATGTTGACGTGGCTCTATCAAAGACAGGCTTGAGTATTAGATGTCAAGATCACAGGCCACATTGAGCCACATTTTACTTTTATCAGCCTCCAAAACCACCGCCTGCCAATTTGGTATGTTATTGAAGAAGAAAATACTGTATTCTGGCAGGGAGTTTCAAAGTCTAAGGACCCTTACTAATAACAACCCTCACACCTTGCCCTCGGGTTACTCTGAGAGAAGCCTTGTCCTAAGACCTCATTCAGAATTTTGGCACATACGTGGTTAAAAGACAGGTTGGAACCAGTCCCAGCCATTCACTCTTGATCAACATCAGTACAAGTCAATACTAAGCTGAAAGTAAAACGAGACACGTTTTTTCTGGTTAATGAATGCACGTTAACTAACACCCTTTAATGATAGCATTAGTCCGAATCAGTAGACCTAAGCGAAGGTGCGCAGTGTCTGTCAAAATCCCTCACTAGGTCAAGTTACTTAGGCCTTTAACTAATCAATAATCAGAATTGAAAAGAGCCAAACGGTTATTCATTTCCTCTCTGAAACCAAGGTCATCATCCTCTGAACAAGACTCTCTAGGCCCCCAGGTGTTGTGCTGTCATGTAATCTAGTAGTCCTAATGACTAATGACAGCCAGTTCCAAGAATTCAGCGACAAGGATTAACCAGCAAACATTTGGACTCTTTCAGCATCCCATCAACTCACACACTAATAGAATGAACACCCAAAAGATTATTTACCAGTTCACCCAAGATAGATGGCACTCAATGGACCGACACACTAGATAGATCAGTTGAAAAAAACAAACAAGCACCTGATCAGTCATTAGGTCAGAAAAAAAGCCCAAGTTAGAGAAAGACGTCCTACTAACCATCCTTAACTTTTTAGCCTGATTAGCTGAAAATCATGTTTCTCATTTTATGTTTCGGCACACAATTGCTTTCGAAAAGTAACTGAATTTCCTGTCACAACTTTGAAATGATTGTCACGATTCTGAACATAAAGGACATGTTACCCGCACTCCAACGCATGCTTAAAGATGTGTCAACATGAATTTGTCAAACCACCACGGTTAGTCTTTGTGATGTAAACTCTGACCTTTCCACAAACATCAAACAACTACTAACTTCCACGCTGTGGTTATTATCATAATGAGTGCAAATGGGACACGTGTATAAAGGTAGGCCGTACTCAATAGGCTAGGAGAAGCCTGTTTCACCAAAATAAAAAAAACATGCTAGTTTGATTGAGGCTGTCTCTCAGCTGGCCAACAACAAACTCCTAAAATATATTTATTAGCCTGTAAGTCATCCTAAGACTTGTGAGAAGAAAATAGTTAAGTAGCTTGTTCAGTGTTACTCATTGTTGGTAACCTTTAATGACATTGGATGATATCTTTTTCCTGCTTGCCGTCAAATATACCAAGTCAAGTTCACTAACTTTGTACTATATTCACGATGAAAGGTTCACAGAAAAAAAAAGTACCGGTAAGCATGCCAAACTAACTCCCATCATATTATTATGATATTACCATATTATAACTAATGGCTATTAATGTGAGATATGTAACTTTAAATAAATGGAAATAGAAATCTTCAAGTTACCCCCATGCAAAGGTACCGCCATGCAAAGGTGTTTAATTTGCATGGGCAAACAGGTAAGACACATATTTTCAGTTTATTTAAAAATGAATGTCCTATGAGTCAAACATACCTATATGTCAAATTGCAATGATGGATTACCATTGAACTAATCTAAACCACATGTATCACCTTCATTTGCTTATTTGTTGCTGTATACAGGTGATGATAACGAGCTAGCAAGTGTAGATAAGTTAAGTGTTTAGGGCAATAACAAAGAAAATGGCTTCTAGCCAGGAATCTCAGATTTCACTCTTGTCACAAACATAATATCATATTGCTTTGAAATGCTACATCCTATATTGTTAGATGTTGAACATATTTTATATAAAATTTCAATCTCCCTACAGTTGCAAAGTAAAAAGCCTCAATTTGAGAAAAACCTGCCAGATCAATGCAACTTAATCCTTCAGTTAGATTACATAATAGTAACACAATATCAAGGCATTTTGTTTACATTTTTTAAACGGAGGCAATAACCTGTCACCCAACCCTGTCTTTGGTTCATTTGTATTGTAGAATTTATAGCTAACAAGCCATGACTTGTAAAATGGTAAGCCATGTTAAAACTAAAACAAACTTGTTGAAACGCAAGTTTAAGTTTATAATGTCTTTAGATGGTGTTGCCTCTAAACAATAATTACAGTCTCATTCTAAACAGTACAAACATCAAATCTCTGCCTTCTGTCTAAAGTCAATATTCTCTAGCTAAACAATGATTTTGATGCGGTTTGTGGCCTAGGTAATGATGGTAGTTTAGTGCCATCTCGTGGTAAAAGGGCGATGGTGTCTTTTATGCTTTTAAAGCACCGTGCATTTAGCAAAGTATATTTTTTTGTTTTTGAAGATGCCTGTTTTTTTATTTATTTGTTTTACTTAGAACACAGAGAAACGTATTCTTAATGCACTTATAATATAAATGTAACCAAAACTTGCTCCGTCCATATTCTATCATATATTAGGAAACGCTAGCAATTTCCTAATTTCCAATAAGCAACAGCACACAAATTACTGAAAAAGTTTATACGATTTTAATGATAAAGGAGTTAGTAGCAGATCAATAAAGACACTACTGTAGGCTAAAAGTTTCGGCAATATTTTTGGGATATGGATTGAATGGGAGGCCTAAATTATCAATGCGCTGACAAGATCCGGGTAACCGTAGGCTAGTAGTTCCCTGCGAAGAAAATCACTTTATATTAGCCTACTGTGTAGGTGACGTTAGATAAAATCATAAATCAAATAGTAGCCTACTGTTAGAAAAAGACTACAAACGCAACAGTCGCGTACGGGCTAACTTTAGGTAGCTGCCGTGACTTGTTACACTCACCGAAACCTTGTACAGCAGGTCTCATATGCTAGCTCTAATTGAACGGTTCAGTGAACCCACTAACTCTCCTTTCGCATAGCTGCCGCTCTTATCATGGGCAACTTGTAATGATTGTCACCTACTTTAATACTTTTCCCCTCGTTCTAGGAGAAGGAGCTCAAATGTGCCAAAGCGACTGATGACGTACACTGTGCGAGACGAGAGATGTAATTCATTGAGAAGGCTGACGCAAAACTCAACATTACTTTCATGTTTTAAGACAAACTGCGACTTTCATGACGTGCAAACGAATGTTTTAAATTGACAAACATCATTTAATTCATGGCACAATTCAAACGGGATCAAAAGATAAGTTATCTCTCGCCGTTGACTACCATACATGTTTTTTCCGAAATAATGGGATAAGATCCCACGGTGGTCAGCCGGAAGGGGAGGACTTAAGCTCTCAATGAACTAATCATGATTGCGCACACGGCAAGGCAAAGGGTTAATGCACACACAGTACTGCGCCTAAAAAATCACACACAACACATAACTAACTATGTGGCTATTTAATGCAATCAAAACTTAGTGTATGGAACAAATTAGTATTAAACTTAAATTAGAACTGCACAATTTTTTTTCTATGTGTCATCTAGCTTGGGATGCGAACCGGCAATCATCCGATCGCTAGTCCTCTTCTCTATCGACTATAGGCAATTTACCATAAAGAATCCCATATATATTGCCCAGCTAATACACGTGTCAGCACACCCAACTACGGCAGGCTAGGCCGGCCCCGAGCCTACCTATTTAATACTGTAATACATCTCTATCTGCATTCTGGTTGTCTGCGTTAATGGGTTAAGGGTTCAGTCTTTCTTTTTGGCTATGTACAATTTGCATTGATTACACACCGAAAATTCAGTCAAACGAGCATTTCGTTTGGAATAAACATTTGATTGAAAATGTTGGTATAATTTGTTGGGGTCATAAACAAACCAAACAAACACTGAAAATCAGCAGACCAGAGAATGCCAAAGTTTCTAACAATAACTTGAAAACAATGAACTCTGCAAATAAAATCCTCTGAAAAAGGGAGCATTTGCGAATAAAATTATAATTTATATATTTTTGGGCTGTGAAGCCGATACACTGTAGTCTGTGAATACGAATAGAAAAGTGGCAGGGCTGTGAGCAGCTGTGCAGGGAATTTGATGAGGAATGAGGATAACAAATACAGAGCAGTCTCTCAAAGGTAGGCTGTACACACGCATGCAAGAAAGCACGTAGCGCACACAAGTCTGCGCAGAAGCCTTCATATTTTTTTTTGACGGATTCAAATCTACAGAGCTGCTGCACAAAATAACAACCTCACAAAATGATAACACACACGCGCACACACACCCGCACTCAAACATTCAAACATACAGGAGGAAACAAAGGCACGAGCCCATGCACAGGATTGCCCATAGACTGTATACAATTCACTCTGGATTTACGTCTCAGCGCAGTGCTCACTCATATCTTGAATAATTTAATTAATTAATATTATGTATTAATACGTCTAGCATAATATCGGCTTTGTAACCTTTTTGAAATCACCCATCTAATGTTGCAAAGGGATTTGACATGGTATTGTCATGAAAGCTTCGCTATTTAACAAGAAAACGAAATAGGCATACTTTTTATTTTCTCAGGCTTTTGTTGCCTAGCCTTCACATGCTTTAACAGTTAAGTGTATCCTCATGAATTCAATTAGCCTTTTCAGAGATTCAGGTATAAAGTAACAGAGGATGTGCTTTTTCAGATTCTTTGAGGAGATTATTCAGTTGAAAAGAGGATACTTTTTTAGAGATTATTTAGGGTCAGAGCATGTGCTGTTACATCTGACCACATGGCGGCGACGCTGAGCCGGTCTCCATGGATATCCAAAGAAACAAACTTTTTCCTTACACATCCAAGTGTAGAATATTTTACGGTTGATGTCTTTGACGAGAATATGATGGGAGACGCTGATAACTACAGTAAATATGATTCAGACCGCTTGCAGGCTGAACTTGAACAAGAGCGAGAAACAAAGTAAGTCAATAAGCCTGAGGTCTTTTGACCTGCTATACCAGCGTCTATGAGTCAAGGCATCCATTGACCTCCCTTACCCCTCGTGAAAATGATAAATACATTTTCCAAAATTAGCCTTAGATGAATGTAATTTCTCCTCCTTGTCAAATGTTTTCCTTTTCCACCCTTAGAGAAATGCTTGAGGATTCTGTCACTGATTTGGGGCGCACCTTGTCTGACTTGCAGGAACGACTCCACTGTGTTGATGGCGAGGGTGAGTGATTTTTTTTCATATATTAAATGACATTGCCCGTCTGTGCATTAAATGCCATTGATAGGCGTATTGAATATTATCTATCCGGCTTACTGCGTTTCTTATTGCTTTACAAATGCACATTTAAATGTATGATACATCCCTATCAAATAAATCATAATTTATATTATATTATAAATTATTATATTTTATATTATATTATATTATAATGAATCATAATTTATTTGACCTTTTAAATTATCTCAAACAATGCCCTCACAAAAACAACGAGAGCCAACATCAGAACAAACCCGATTGTAAAAACGTTTCCTATACTTTCCAGGCAACGAGTGGAAGACCAGATACGAGACGCAAGTGGAGTTGAATGCTCAACTGACAAGGCAGATCGCTCTCATTCACGAGAGAATGGAATATTTACGGGGAAACCCCGTAGGTGAGGGCTTCACTTTTTCCTTTTCACTCAGACACACATGTCAAACAGTAAACAAACATTCACTATGTGTGTTTTTATTCACAGATCGGTTGGCCTCCATACGGTCTTATGATGACATGCCAGTGGTAAGATAACATGTGTTCAGTTAAGTAATAGTAATGCCTATGTTTTTGTAGAAATATTCTTAGCAATGATACAAAATGAGTGCTCAATAGTTTGCATAATAAAACAACTTATACAGCAGAAAAGAAAGGGAATTAGCAACAATTATAGAACTACATAAAAACTATTTTATAATATGTAAAGTAAAGCAATCAAAACAGAATAAAAACAAGTGAAAACTATTAAGTTTGAAAGGAGACATTATTTTACATAGGAAGCCAGTTCTAAACTCAATGGGCACCAAGTTTTTAGTCTGAACCTTTGCAGGTCATGAAGAACTTAATACATATTATTATAACATTATTATTCTTCTCAAAAGGATGTGATATGTATTGGTTCCTCTAGTGTAACTGGGATCTACAGATACAAGCATTCTATTGTATTCTCTAGTCTAATATAGAGGAAATTAAAGTATGAATTACTTTTTTGTTGATTATATTTGGATAACTTCTTGGAGTGCTAAAACAAGATTAACAAACCAAAGTGCTCACAAAAGAAAATCCAACAGAGGGAGCCATGGAGGCTTGGAGAAATACACACACACACACACACACACACACACACACACACACACACACACACACACACACACACACACACACACACACACACACACACAAACACAAACACACACACACAAAATGAT
>JAVQIZ010056091.1:0-57221 GCA_036023535.2 Galaxias brevipinnis
TGAGTGTGTGTGTGTGTGTGTGTGTGTGTGTGTGTGTGTGTGTGTGTGTGTGTGTGTCTCAGTATGTGCATGAGACAGACCGAGAGAGACGGAGAAAGAGAGAGAAAGAGCATGGGTGCATGCATGTTTCATCACAGGCCGAGAGACTTGGCTTGGGTCACAAGATTGATCATAACTCACAGTCGGTGCCCCTCCCCCTTCCTGGGATCAATACAACCTTCAGTCAGATTGCTTCCTAGCCCTTAAGCCTAGTGTGACTAATTATGTTGCGCCTCTGTTGGGCTGAATCTCAGCAGAATTTTTTTGTGCTTCTTGAGTACTTCACATTTTAACGTAAAGGGTTCTCAAATGGTTCCGCTTTATGGTATCCGCAAAAAAGCACAGTGTGTTTGTACACAGTGTAACATCAGAAAGCAAGCTATGCTTGTGAAACATTTTGAACAAACCCATTTTGTAGACATCCTTTCCTTTCTGTCTTGGGTGCCATTGAAAGCTTTTATATTTGCCCTGTTTCGTAGTCTCTGGATACATTAGTAGAAATGTTTGTGAAAAATTAATCAAGCCAGCTTTTAGACCACACCAGATAATGGATGTGTACCTCTTGCTTCCTTTTACCAGTATAGCTTAATTGCTTTTAAAGACGTGGCATACGTTTAATTGTCAAAGAGATTTCGTATGTAAAAATCATTGCCGTTGCGTTTTGAAAGGAAATGTCAGTGATCACTTGGGCTACCATTCAGGTAGTGCAAATTGCAAGCAGCACAAATGTCATACCGAATATCTACCTCCAGCGCTGTCTGTGCACAAGGGGCTGGTCTATCTGCCCGCCTGGACAATTGGCCCATGTTCTGAATTTTGTTTAATGTCACTTACTTGGCTATGCTACTTGCTGCTCATTTGAATGCTTCCCTAAACTCTAATTAACAATTGTTTAATCATTTCTCTTTCTTTAATAAATGAAATCCTCTATTTCAGTGAACAAAGCTTCGTTTTTCATTTGAGTTGACCTTCAGAACATAGAACACAAAGATGTTATGACAGGTGTGAGATTATGTCTGAATCTATGTGTGGAGCTTGACCTAGGTAAATAGCCCTTAAATTATCCTGCTAGTGAGAGATTTGTGTTTCCTTAGAAGATGTCTGTGATTAATTCTCAACTAGTTTATAGTGTCTGAAGTAAAGTCAGCAGTTTATATTGCCTTGGGCTGGCCTATAAAAACAATAGTTTTTATCATGTGTATTTAGAACTCTTGGTGGGAAATAAAATACATGTTTTACTTGTGGTTTATAAGTTAGGCCTATTTTACGCTTACGTAGCTATGAAGTGAGTGGTTCAGTTTAACTAGAATAATTTAACCTTAGATAATTTTGAATAAATGAAAGGAGAAATATGAGTCTGGGTTTATTTGAAGGAAAGGCAGGCAATATACTGTATTGCACTGGGACTAACCATTTAACAAAACCTTGAATAATAAATA
Source organism: Galaxias brevipinnis (assembly GCA_036023535.2). NCBI lineage: Eukaryota > Metazoa > Chordata > Actinopteri > Galaxiiformes > Galaxiidae > Galaxias > Galaxias brevipinnis. The sequence continues at coordinate 1,479 of JAVQIZ010056091.1, forward strand.
AATAGAAATACAGAATATACAGAATCATTTTCATACAGAGGAATCGATGATTTACCTTTTTTGATTAACCACCTGCCTTATTTCATAATTTGTCTTGCAAAATATAGTTGTGTTTTTTTCCCCACATGAATGGTTACCTATCAAAACTCAAGTGTTAGCCCTTGAGAAATCATCTTCCCTAAAGGTAAAACATGGACTCTGAGGTGTACATCCCACGGACAGCCTGTTGTCAGACTGTTCCAATGTTGACAAACCACTCGACCTTCAGGTGCAGCAAAAATGTCATCTGATTTATCACACTGTGTTTGATTTGCCACCATTTATTTTGTCATCCCAGCACTACATTTCAGTTAGGGAATGTCTGATGAAATGCATTACTTTGAAATGAACTGTCCCAAATGAGCACACTCTTGAAAGTTTATATTGCGGTATGAAACGGCTACATTTTAATATTCAAAAAATGTAATGTCATCATTCTTTATCATTTCTATAGGTAATAGTAGTACCATCGTGCATTATAAACAAAACATATGTCAAGGGGATCCTTCATAAAAGCAAAGCTATAAAGTAAGAACAAGAAAATCTATAAAAGTTGTTTTCAGGGTTCATGGCAATCATTACGTTAGAAAATCCAGTTTATTTTTCTCAACCACTATTTTCCAACAATCTTTTTGGCTAAAAGTCTATAAAGGCCTACTTAGCCTGACAACACCAGACTGCAGTCTGCAACTGTACCCCTCTTCCCTGCCAGTGTCAAGATTAATTCTGTTTGTGTTAATGTATGGTAATGAGAAAGTTGTGTGCTTTTGTTTGTCAATAACTTGAAATACGGCCCTGCTCCCTAAATGCTGGTTCCGTTCAATAACCTATTAAAGTTGAATCACAGATAACTTGGCGCACATCAGGAAAGCAATCTTAAATTTGTGCTGACATTGATCTAGGAGGAAGTGGACCTATTGCTCCGATTAACACTTTAAACCCAGGAGGGGACTTCCCTGACCATTAATAGCCCGATGTCCTAGATTTCACTTTTGATCACATAAAACACCATTATTTATCTGCCCCATGGAAGAGGATAGTCTCCATACAAGTACTGATTCTTCTGTTTGTAAAATTAAGATAATGTTATTCTAGGGGTCCTGTCTATGTCCACATGTTAAACTAAGTCCTATTGGGCATGCATAGGATATATTTTTTTAAATGTGTGCGCCTATTTGTTTTATTATAAACATTTTGTTATGGACATTTATTACATTAAAGGACTGTAATGAGGTGTAGCATTCTTGTTCATGTATATGTGTGACCTTGACATTCTCGTTGAGAATAAATAATGGGTAATAGCACACTTGTAAACGGATAAAATCTGTGGATGAAATAAATGTCACTGAGCTTCCCTCACAAATCACAGTGCTTTTTTCCACTCTTTGACCTTCACAGTCTATACTCCAAAGAGAATTAACAGCAAGTTAACGTTTAATTAGTATGTGTACCATAAAAAAAGTATCCCTTTAGACTGATGAAATATGCTTTTCATAAAACCATGCCCCTAAACTGACAATCAATTTGCAGATTCAGGTAATCATAAATAATTAATTACTATGACATTGAGGAGAGACGTGGTAAACAGATAAATAATCACTTTCCCTAGAGCAAAGAAATTGGCAGATACTATTATGTATGATGCAGATGCAAGTCCGTGTTTTTTTTAATAGCATGGTGGTCTCATGTATATATCTTTTGACAACATATTAAGAAAAGGATATGGCTTGGTGTAAGTGACTCGATTAAAAAAGAAAGTAGTATTTAAGATAATTTTATTCTTTGAGTGAGTGTTACAAAGCAAGGAGAGTGGCTCATTTGAATGGAGATGCCTTACCCCGTTGGCAGAGATTCCGTTTCCCAATGTGTCCCTGAATGAGCTCAGTGTGAAACAGAGTGGTCAGCGAGATTGCTTGTGTCCTCTTGCTGTCCAGTCTGCACTGGACCAGCTGGCTCTGAAGCTAAATTCGAGCCACCCACCAGCATAGACTTATATACCTGCCTTATGCTGGTGGAGTGTTCCAAATGTGAGGTGTGATCTGCCTCATCTCTGGCCTCCTGATTCGGCTTGTATCTATAGTCAAGGACCTCTTGCACACAGAGGAGCCATGTAGCTATTACTGCTCAAAAGGATTTTTCAGTGGAGTGGAATCACAACCATGCCAAAGCACAAGGCTAATCTATATGTTATTAGGGTGACTTTGTATTCTGTTTTTAAACTCAAACTACATGAAATAGTAAGCTTTCACTGTTACCACACTGAATTTATAGCATGTGCAACTGCAATCTTGAGTGAATTTGAAATAGAGATCATACGCACGGTTGAAGTCTTGAGTGAATAGACAACATTTCGGTGTAGATAAGCTAGATAAAAGTGATACAACAATACAACTGTATTGTATTAGTTAGGTTTTACATGAGCAAGCTTTGAAAGGTGAGATAATCCCCAGCTACCATGGATATCTTTAAATAATAAATGTCCTTGTTCCGGAACCTAGTTAAGATGCCTCCAAAATTGCTTTAAAGTAGCATCACATCATGTGTAACGATACTCCGAAGAGGTCACCTTTAACCACCCTTTTTCCTGACAGAGGATTATAGGAATAAGGCTGGATTTCACTAGACATAACACGTGGTCCTACAGAAAAGATACTGAATAAATAAAACCTTTGCCCATCTAAACACCAGAATAAGTTGCTAAGCATTAGCATCTCATTAGAACATATTGCTGGGGATAGCAGACAAAGGGGGCTGAACGCAAAGCCAGAGAGGGACTGTGAGTTTCCTCTCTGAATATGAAAGAGGTGGGTGCTTCTACTCTCAAGAGCTCCTACTTTGAATAACACACATTGACAATGGATTGAGCAAACATTATATTTAATAGATATCAGACTTAGATTAGCGTTGTAATTTAGTCGTAAGATAAAATTATTATTGATCATTGCTTGGCACACTCTGTGTTAAAGTAACCCAATTAAAGTAACTGTTGTTGACTGAGTAACTGAGTTTATTTTATTTATTTTTTGGCAAATTTACCTTAGCAGGGACATTTGTATAACATTTTTGTATTTATACAATGTTGAACATTAGAAAAGATCAATACTACCACTGCTACTTAAAATTATGCTAAACCACTTATAAGGAGTCTTAATGGTACTTAAAACCCTAAAATGTGGAGACAGTTTGTTAGAAATAAATGGCCCTGAGTCAGAAAAGTATCCTGCTGTTGGCCAGTCTGTGTTATCTGTGTCTTGGCCATGCAATTACCCTTGATTCCCCTTCCCACAGATAAGTAAACACACTCAGCAGAGCAGCAAACTACAAGAGACAAGGGTCTTTAATGAGAAACGCAAAATCCTTTCTATCAGAGTTATACAACCCCTATTTCGAGCACATATTTCTCAACTTTATTTACTCCCCGGAACGCAACATCTTCAAGAAAGTGTGTGATTCAAGTTCTGGCTCAATTTGAAGAGCAGTTTACATCTCCTTCAGAGATAAATGACTGCTTATCCACGTTATTACCTTTGTCGAGGGGTATGAGTGTAATGCTGACTGGCCTCAACAGCAGGTACCACCACCTCAATTTAACTTTACAAATATAGGTATTTGTGTTGAGTTGGACTATCCCATTGGGTTAGACGTTCAAACTTAGAAAGCCTTAGGTTGGCGGTTTTTGCTTGTTGAGTGGGTTATAAATATTTTTTGGGATAGATTGTACAGCACACAGTTGTAAGATAGGGTAATGTAAAAATATAGCTTTTACCCCTGTTCAGTATAGCCGGAAAAGTGATAAAAACTGTAGGTCATAGCAACAGGCATTTTAAATACAAATACAAAAATCAATCTGAACCAGGTTATATGAGCAATGGTATTTAACATATTTAACAGATTAAAAAAAAACCCAGCAATTTCTCTTCTAAATGATTAAGAATTGCATTCGAGAAAAGCTCCTCCAACATTCTTTACGCAATCTCAACTTTGAGGTCTTTTGATCACCATCCTAGGATGTGTCCGGTGCAGTGATTTACACGCCATTTTTATCTGTCCCATCATCTATCTCACCCTGGCATATGGAGTCTGGACTCTCCCTGTATATTGTATCTTCCTGATTACAACAGGTTCAGGAGCTGTCCGTCTTCCCCCCTCCAGTCAGCAGAAGGCTTTGTCGGGCTGAGTGATGGAAAAAGGGGGGGTAGGGTTTGGGGATGTGAGTAAGGTGGTAAGGATCCTGCTAGTTGAGGGTTGGCAGTGGGAGTTTATTAATCCCCATACTGTGAGAAATGAGGCCCTGTGTTCTTCCTCTCGCTCCTGGCACTTTGATCAAGCCCTTATGTGATTAGGAGCTGACCCTGGCGTGACAGGCACCAGAACTTGTAAAAGAAGCAGAGGAAAAGTCTGTCTGATCTGATGGGTAAACCAGGATAGAAAGCAGTCCAAATTATTCTGAAGGTGTCTTTCTCCGTAGCTGCACCGCCTTGTGGGTAATAAAGATTTCATGTATTCATTTTACTCTCGCAAAAAAATTGCAATCTATAATGACCTGACATTTCTTTTTTTTTAAACTAGCCAGAAGCCACATGATTTGAATGTTAACCAGAGTCCCACTTGATGCCAGGTAGAACCTCGTAGAAGGAGACATGTTTGGAATTCCGCAATACCAAATACTTGTGCAACAATGCAGCTGTGTGGTTTTTTTTGGTATTCTGTCCTTGAAAATTTATTTAGTATTTTTTTTGTGCACGTTTTAATATACATTTTGTGTTGCACCCACAGCAATATAATCATCAATAGTTTTACTATGAACTAACTATAAAAAGTAGGTTGTCTGTATTGAGCGAGGAGTTTCTTTATGAATATTTCATGATCTACATTCTGATTACATAGTATTGGTGTGTGTATTCACATTGATAATCTGCCACCTCGTCAATAAATAAGGTTTGGGTAAACTGCCGAGCCTGAACTTCAGAGGCTTCCTCTATCAGGTCTCAATGTATTAACTTCAGTCTAATGCACTTTATCAGCTTTAGTGGGGAAAGTCATGGAGATTAGAGAGAAGGAGTGGATAGTTGATTTTTTTTTCTGTTGGCTCCCACGCCATGACTGCAGTTCCTCAAAATACTTTAAATGCCTGTCAAAATCTCTTTAATGTAGCGTTATACTTCATCCGGGAGTACCTCCATTCCCTTTACCCACACTAAGCCTGGCCACAGCACAGCCCCATAATCTCCATTGGTAATGAGATCTCGATGATTCAGGGTGATGTTATTTCCACTCAGCACCCCCAGGGTTGTCAAGCTGTAGGTATACCCATTCCCAGTGAGTTTGGCAGGCTCACATACAAGAACATTGAACGATTCCTCCTTTTTTTCAAGTGATGGCCATGCTGTAGGATGTTGAAAAAGATCCTTAAATGTGTTAATTCACAGTTATGTATATCCTATGGGTGAATATATAATGACAGATTTCCGTCATAAGAAGAACATTTGTTCACACATGTCAGCCATATATTAAATATAGGGTACCAACATTTGCAAACCTTAAGTGATTGATATTTGTAAAGATATGTCATACAATTAGCAGTTTGATGAAAAGAGATTTTCTATTTCAAAGGAACCTTAATTGTAAGTCTTTAGTCAGAAATGAATATGTGTAGCTTTAGACGTTTTCATCAAGTTAAAAAGACCTACTCACACCTGCACAGAACCTCACCTACTATAAAACATTCTTATTGTAAGTGCAGAAGGATTTATTTCCTGTTTCTGCTCTCTCCAATGCCAAGGCATTTGGATATAAAAGTGATATAATTATAGACAACCTATGAACACTACCGGAAAGATAGCCTATTTTATGTAGAGATTAATGTGAATGAGATTTTCACTTACCTCATGCATAATTTCCTCACATATTTTAAGTCCAACCAGTTATTGTTTCGATTAAGGAAAACTAAAGAAAATAAAATCAGATTTCATGTCACAACACATCAGACTTGTTTATTGATATTCTGCATAAAATAATGTATCCTTCCTGATCAAGAAAATGTATAAAAACCAGTATTTAAGCTAAAAATATATACATTTGTTTTTGTCAATTTCCTGGAGATGTCTAAACTCATTCAGTTTTTTTAGATACATTTTGGCATGTTTGAAGATATTGTCTTAAGATTGTGCATTTTCTGTAGCCTCTACTTTAAAGTATTTTAAGTAGAATTGCCGTAACAAAGTATTGGCTTATAGAATTGTCTAGAGTGAACACCCTAAATAAGATATAATAGCAATCCTTTGTTGTATTATTTGTTCTTTTTTAACATCATACCATTCTCCCAATTTTAACCTATCCTGCTGTTCTCTTAGCTGTGTTGTAAACCACCATTGTTGAGTCTACCCCAAAGAGTTGTAATGCACCGTGCCCCCTGAGGGAAGTCAATCAAAGTCTCTCAGTGGTAAGCCATTTATTCGGCCCCAACTGATCATTTCCCCCCTAATATCCACAGTCCCGGCAGCGCTGGGGCTGATCAATGTTGTTGGAAATAGTGGGCTGTCCATTCTACCTCGGGAACAGCAGGGAAGTGAAAAACAGACTCAATTGATGACTCTGTTACAGGAAACAAGAAAGACTTGTGTAACCCATTGTTTTTCTTCAAAACATGTTCCCATAATCCCCATGAACAACGAATTAGCAATTCAAAGCATGGTCCATGGGTTGCAAGCCTTCAAGTGGATGCCCAGTGTGATGAAAACTTAAATTTGAGTCCTTTGACTGCACCGTCACTCACTTCAGCAATACAGTTTTAGGCAGCTGTCTTTTTTTTCTTCTTAAATACTGTGACTGGGAATAGGCAAGGAGTCTTTGGAAAAAAAATAGAAAAAGTTTGCAAGTTTATGAACTCGAGGGATTTTCCACTCCCACTGACATTACACGATCAAAGAGAGTGTTCAGGCAGAAGGGCCCTTCACAAAAGTGGTGCGCTTGCACACTTGCTCTCACTGTAGATTAGGTGGTTAGTCTATTTTAAACATTATGATATGTGATCAATATTCCTAATTAACACTTCTAAAGCACCCTAAAGCAGTTGTCAGATTTTGAGATTATATTTTCAACCTCACCAATCGATTGGTTGTTTGAAGTGTCTCTTTAATAATGCTACAGTATTTCGTGCTACTATACCTTGCTAATGATGGCTCAAGTGGCTTTTTGAGACGTGTTAATTCAGTGATCTGTCAGCATTTTTCAAGAAAAACTTACTTTTCAGTAACTTGATTCCTTTGAGAGGCAGTTTTAGCCCACTTTCACTATGGTACCTGTACTCTGTTTTTAAAAGGGTTTTACATTTGCATGCTAAGCTTTTCATATACAGGGTTGCTCAATTCATGCAAAGGATTTTATGCAATTTATCATGTTGGCGCTTTCTATTTGACTGGTCCAATATACAAATGTGTTAAATGGGTGTTAAATTCAGTGAAAGAAGCACTGGTGGGATGGTTTTGAATCTGCATGCTGGTGGTGCAATTCTATACGGAGGGTAACAGTTATCTATTACTTTCAATATCAGCTATTAGAAAATGCATTTAAATTCCAGTATGAGCAGACAATGTTACATTGTTTTCGTGGATAGTGTGGTAAACACAAAAAAACTGAAAACCTGAAGTGACTTTAACCTGTCATACACTTTTAGGATGTACTCACATAGACCTACTGCCCACTTTAAATGAGCTGAAATAGACAATGTGAAAATGCCACATTTCGACAAAATATAGATATAACTGTACTCAAGTAGCAAAAAAATTCTGTATTCAGGTGCAAATGGACATAAGTAGCCCAGGGATGATGTTATGTTTTTTTAAATATATATGGTATAGTGTCTACTAAATAAAACATACATGCACCACAGTAAGCAAAAATAATATTGTAGTTCCTCGTGTTGTTTTTCTCCTGATGTACTATAGTTGCAGATTACTGTAGTGGTCTGTTATGTTCAATGGTGATAATGTCAGCTCAGTTGTTATTTATGTGCTGATTGTTCAATACTGACCCTAATTATGTAAATGTAGCGTTAATCCTCAGATTCCAGGGGATTATGAAGCTGAATTAGGGTCAGCAAGAGGTTAATGATGGTTGGAATTGTCTTGGTGGCTATCAACATATACTGATAACTTTAAGGAGGCATATTGGTTTTGGCTGCTATTCTATGCTCCATAATTAGGCTAGTGCTTGTTGGATGAGCATATGATTAACTGTAAGCAGCTTTATGGATATCCTGTTTTAAGGATTCATTTTAATGATTGACGTGACTCATAACTAATAAATAATGACTACATTTGAAAATATTGAAAAATCTGAATGGAACGTTGCTTGATGGACAAAACCTTGAATTGAACTAATCTAAGAGAGCGCCAAAAACTGTCAGGTATTGTGTAGAAATCGTACTTAAAACATTTTTTTCAATCCTGCCAACTTCATATATTTTATTGCATTAGCTACACTTCATAGGGCTTATTTTTTGCATTAGTTTTACTCTGTAAACTTTAAAAGTATGTGTTGGATCTTTGGTATTTTCATTAAAAAAAATGTTTGGTTACATCAATTGTTCAATTGATACTTAAAATTAATATCAGAATAAAATGTCACAATAGATGACTTTATAACTCATAGTTCATGTAGGTCAATCATCCAAAAAAACATACTATGCTTTGGAAAAACCTGTAGAGGAGTTTCTATACAGTGGCCCTGAGAGGCCAACACACTGCAACTGAAGAAAACACAGCATAACATGCAAATAGACAAAACACATGCACTGCATCAATCTACATCAATTTGACAACACATGCGCTGCATTTAGAAAATGTGCTGCAAATTCAGACAACACAACACATTACAGAAATGTGCTGCAAGTACAGACAACACAACGCATTACAGCGCATTTCTGTAATGTGTTGTTTTGTCTGAATTTGCTGCGCCTTTTCTAAATGCTGCGCATGTGTTGTCAAATTGATGCAGATGTTTTCTTAATGTGCTTGTGTTTGATCTATCTGCATGTGTTTTCTTACATTGCAGTGCGTTGGCCTCTCAAGGCCGCCATAGTTATATCATAAAAACATTGAGACTTTGAATCCAACAAGGAAGGTTTAGATTAATTAGGAAGCTGTCACAACTAAGCCTGGGCAGATGCAATTTTTGTTTAACCTTTGACTCTAATCAGATCCAACATGCCAGTGGAAACCCGTGACTCTGCATAAGCAATGTAGTCACAACCATCTATGAAAGAACGCATGGGGCTCAAGGGTGCACTTGACAGGGTCATCAACATAATTGCACATTTTTAAACCAGATTGTCACTGAGACAAATAATATGCACATTATCTACAAGGTTACCTAACCTTTGCCAGCAGTGTGGGCCTAGTGGGAAGGTGAGTGCAGTTGTGTCTCCTGGCCCAATGCAGGTTGTGCAATGTCTCATTTAATAGACCCAGATATGCCTGGTGTAAATATGGATATCAGTGGAGTGGGGGAATTTCCCTTGCAGCACGAGTAAAACAATGTTGTACATTTTTTTGATGAACAAAAAAAAGCAGTTTGTTATAGTGTTTGTCCAATGATATTTAAAAACATTTTGGTGCATTGAACCAGTATGTCACTTGAACAGTATGACCACATGTATATGCATTGAAACAAATTTCACTTTAAGTGAACCTAAAATGATATTTATTTTAAAAACGTTCTTTTAGGTGAGGGAAATATTTACGTTCTTTTTTGTTTGCGACCATTGGAATCCAACATGGACTGTATGTCGATATGGTACTTGTGCTCCATTTTATGGTGGGTTGTCATTTTGCAGAAATGCTCAGTGTTTGTGAGGGAAGGAAAAGTGGTCTGCTGAAACGTTTTTTCCATGGTTGTTTTTGTCCTTTCAGGCACATCCCTAATTTATCAATTAAGCCTGCATGCCTGATTGAACCATTTTAGTTAGGTTGAAATACAACAGTGAAATTCTACAGTGAAAAGGCAAGTCTACACTGGCATGGTTTATCTCTCATTTCTATTTTTCCATCACAATATATTAATTGTAGCCTCAATCTTAATAGTTCAGTTTTTATTGTTTTAAATAAGGAAGGCAAAACTTTGACTTGAATAAACTATTTTAAGTTGCAGTGCTAGACTACAAGCTTCAAATTGTTTGATGTCTGTTAATGATTTTGGGTGGTCTGGTCGAGACGAGTCATTACACTATATCTGTGGTGTACTCGTATACCATTGTTGAAAGCTTACAGCTTAATTTGATGATCTGATGCCTTTACAAAGATCTCTTTAAATAAAAAAACAGACCTACCTCCAAACATTTGCTTCAGAGTTGTCTATAGATGATCTCTGGGGCACACACAGTGACAGACACCTTTTTATTTTCACACAAAGCTTAACCGTCTTGTCTCCTATTGACAGTGCTATACACTGTGATCCTTTGCTGTGTTCATATGGTGTGCCATGCACATTTCTGTTAGAGTAATGTTCATCCATCCTCCTCTAAACCATGCCGGCCTTTGACTCGTTTACACAGATTCATAGAGCTGATGTTGAAACATGGGCTGGATCAGGCCATGCCTCCGTAAGGCGTAACAAATGTCAGCATGATGAAGGTGAGGACACTAATGCAGTATTATCTCTGTCACATTGTTTAGCTGATACACAGGCAGCGATGATAAATGTCCTGCACAGGGACACACAAATCTACCTGTCGCAACCTAGTTGTCGTTTCTTTGTTTTTTCTTTTTTTTTCTTTTACCAAACTGTGGGAAATGCTGTGTTCACTGATAAGTGTTAGCCTGGCTGAGATGTTTTCAGGGTGAAGGGGTGGAGGCAAGTACTCAGCGTGGCAGTGCTCAGCCTCAGGAGATATTTGCCTGACACTGCAGGAGAAAATGGACTAAACAAGGTTGAGTACACAATGACAAGGTCAATATGAGGACATTCAGGTCTTGGCTGCTGAAGAGTGGGCTAACAGCTTCAGAATGTCATCAGAAGAATACATACAAACGGTCTAAATTTTGGTTTGTTCAATGTTGCTAAGCAGCATCTCATTTTATTAGGGTTCTTAAGCAGCGTGGATTATATCCAAATGATAGGAGGAACATTTAAAGTGACACATTTTAAATGTAGAATCTAATTTCAACATGTTAAGTAATTATAATATAGCACATTGGCCTTTTCCCTGACCTGTTTTAAAGGGATTTCTTGCTGACAAGTGCTAATTAATATTAGCCTCCAGCAGCTGACTGGTGTCTTCTGGGAAGGAGTGAACAATGCTGGCACTTGCTGTGGTCCTGTAAAACACGGCAAAGGCCATCGGTTCATCTGTTCACACCCCCGCCCTCAGCCCTCCACCCCACTCTCCAGCCCCTGTGAAACACAAGCTGGACAGCTGCTCATACATATTACTAAATGAGGAGAGGCTATCCACCCGCAAAGATTTTTAGATTAAAGCCAATCGGTGAATTGCCAGTCATATGACTGCTGCTCCATTTGTTTAAACTCTTTTGATTTTACAGTTGTGTCCATTCCCACACCTACCACTGCTTTGTTTTTTTTATAATACTGTTTGTATCAGACCTGCTAATGAAAGTCCCCTATACAGTACCTGAAATAGGATGTGGACGCTTTCCTATCCACCCCCAACCGCACCCCAACCATGCCGTATTTCAAAGTGAAATCAATAGCAGTTTATCAGCTGCAGCAGGGGTGCTGCATCAGTTCATTGACCTTTTCCTTTGCAAAACTTCCAAAATGACTGTCTACTGATGAACCATGAAACAGGGGAGATCATAATGACTTGTTTATGGTCTTCACATGTCAGAAAATAGCTTTGTGGGCTGACATTTTGTGAAGGCAATACTATGTTGCTGACAGAAGCGCTGCATGCTGTAATGCGCTTGCTTGCTAAGGCAGAAACAGGAACGTTTCCCTTGATCTTTGAAGCTTTAAGGCGTCATCTCCATCACCTGAATGGTCAGAGTGAACTTGCAGGTAAGATAAAGGCATCCTGCCAGGATGCTGTGTTGACTTTTTTGTTTTGTTTTTTAAACACTTTGATAGTATTGCTTACGGTGGACTGGTTGTAGACAAATAAATGTCATTGACTGTTTTCCATTTTCTGTTCATGTTAGAAAAATTGTGAAGTACACTGTTGTTTTTCACATTTTCGGATATATTCATTCATATATAGGGCAAAAGCTGTAGTTCAGACCCAATGGTGGGCCTCTACAACTCATATAAAAGAGAATGTGGGCCTCATATTTATTTTTTATTAAACTGTTCTTAAAATGTATCTGGCAAAAGGTGCCAATGATCAACCAACGTACCCTACACCATGACATGAAACATGTTTTTGCTATCCATTTGTACACCTCTAGTCATTAAATGTACAGCTCTTTCAAATCGTTCAAATAAAATGTCACAATCTTTCGTCTGTTTGTGCTTACGCTCACTCTTCCTGACACGAGATTGTTATGAGCACTGTTGCTTGCTCTGGCTGTGTTGTCACTTGCTAACGCAGGTTTGAAATTTGACAAACTGTAGGCTTAACAACAAATTGTGTGCAGGGTAGGCAAATTCAAGTGTGGACAACAATTATTATAGAGCAGGATAGTGCTTAGGACTGATGGTAGTAATCAGTACACAGTACAGTAAATTATGTTTTTCACATTTGGGTACTGTTTATTTATTTATTTATTTTTGTTATTTAACCAGGTAAGTCCAGTTGCGACCTGGCCCCGTAGGAGGAAATTGACCAATTCCACTTTTTATACCAGTGCCTCGGTCAGGGCACTGATGGGAGGATTAGCTCTAGCATGTTTTTATGGTGGTGGAAGGAAACCGGAGCACCCGGTGGAAACCCATGCAAACACGGGGGTACATGCAAACTCCACACAGAAAGGACCTGGATTGGCCAGGGTTTGAACCCAGGACCTTCTTGCTGTGAGACATCAATGCTAACCACTGAGCCACCAAGCTGCCAACATTGTTTATCAATGTGTACCAGCATCTCCTCGTTTATAGGTACATAGTCAAATTAGTTTTAGGCATCTCTAGTAATCTTTCAAACAGCCGTTTTTCCAAAAGCACAGGGTGCAATAGGGCTGTTAGATTACCGGAAATGCAACCAAAATACTATTAACAATTACATACTTGTGAAAAAGTGGATTTCGGCTAACGTAGAACAACACTTTTATTGTGCCGCTGTGTCAGCAAAACATCCAATTTTGCCAGTGTGCTGACTCTCCCTAGTTTAGGCCTAGGAATATCCAGCGCTCTCTATAAATATGTTTTCAGGAAAAATATGCATGGTAGTGTTTTAAGATCAAACCTTTGCTAATGCACCGTTGATTAATGAGGTCCTTATTTGTAACAATTGGATAGAGCTGCCAATTCAGAGTAAGACATGGACAGTATACAAAGCTGGCTCTAAATCTTTTCTTGTATGTAAAAATGTGAACTGAGGTAAAAAATAAAAAATAAACTTTTTCTGGATAGTCCCTTTGTACTGCAGTTTATACTGACTACACAATATTGTACTGTAGATAGAGTATCTTTCCCCACAAGTTTTCCTCTCTGGGGCATTATAAGGATCTTTGATTTCAAAGGATATCATTTGTTGTCGAACACCAATCTAGGAACAAGTGGAAGTGCTTTCCCACTCATTTAGACAATTAAACCCGGAGGGGGTAGGTAGCAGGTTGATGGCTATTGGTTGGAAGTGTGTGAATGTCCCTCCTCCACTTCTCTGCCAGTCCGGCCATATTGCCGTGTTTCTCTGTGTTTTTCGGCCTGCTGAATAACATCTTTCGAGAGGTGAAGGACCAAGATTTCAACAACAAAAAAACACAAACTGAGACAGTTTGCTGGACATTTCAGTCCTCTGTAACTCTGTATCGCAGTATACCATATTGAGCCACTAACACTACCATTTATTGAATCTCTGTGACGTAAAAGCGGGTGACATCTCTATGGTCTTACCAGGCTACAATGTTTTAGCTACGATTCATCAAGTGCAATTGTTCTCTTGCATAACTAATACTTGAAAGCACATAATTCCTGCCCTGTTTCTAGGCAACCCTTTGTCAATCAGATTTGACTTCAAGCGGAAGTTTATATTTGGCCATACCAGAGAGGTGACACATGCTGCGAATGGTCTCGTAATGTCAATGCAGATACTCTGTTGGGACACATTGGTAGAATCCTATATTACACGACACACTCAAAACAAACTTGAAGTGTAGTGTACATCTGTTTGTCTGTTGCCATGGAGACAGCATGGCAGGGAATTTTATTTCTATCTTTCGTGATAGAAAGCAACATTTGACCACAACGTGATAATCACCAGCTTAGATTTTTTGCGTTGCTAGTAGTATGTAGGGCAATTATGATAAACGTCCCTTACTAACACAATTACACTAGTAAGAGAGACTGGGTTTGCCTCTCTTTGGGTGGGCTCAGAAGTGAAACACCGACATCTCTTCAAACCCACAAAAACTCTCTTGGGCATCTCAGTGTGCCTAATGCATCCGTGTTATTCCAGCTCTGCCTGTGAAACTGAAGTCTTTGTGGCTTATGGATGCTGACCTTATCCTTGCGTCATGTGATGTGATCCAACGTGACATTCAAGTATGCCCCTTGGACCGCAGGCTAGCTCTTAGTGCATGAGTGCCATCAGAAATGCCTCACATTCTTGTTTCTTTCACTGTCCATCTGGGCATTGATCGGGTGGTCTTTTGGTCTACAAATTAACCCAAGGGAGCTGGTATCCTACTGGTAAAAGTCTTACTAAAGCCAGACCAGTAAAGTTTAGCAGACGTCGATGATTCATTTGACGCATGTCATAGCTCCCTTGAGTTCATCCTCTTGATTGTATTTGTTTCTAAACATTTGGTTGTGATTCAGACCCCGAACTGTTCAATTAAACACAATGTACACGCTGTGTTTTGCTAGGTGGATCAAAGGTGGTTGCAATGCGATCCAGAGGCAGTGAAGGGTGATAAACCGAGATGTAGAATAGCATTGCCACGGCCTGGGCCAGGCGATGTGAGCTGCTCTAATTGAAATCAATGAAACCACTGGCATTTCAAATGTGCCCTGATGAAATGTGTGAAGTGGCCAAGTAAAAAGGAAATGAATTGATCCAAGGAGTAAGCACATAGATGGCTGGAAAAAAAATGTGTCCCCACTTTGTTTTTTTTTTACTTCTTGTGTGCGACCATTGGCGCCAAACACTGACTTTGTGACCTGTGTGCTTTGTAATACAAAAAGTTAACACAAACATTTGCAAGGAAAATGGTGATGACACCATCAAGGGCTAGTACAAAACATGGCAGTGATATTCCTTACAGAGGTGCAAAGCCTAAACTATGTGGACGAGTGGTGTAGCTTAGAGCTCCATCTGAGAATCTCGGTGAGATAGAGGAAATGTTTTTATTGTCGGCAGAAGATTAAGAGCAAGTAAACCGAGAAAAACTACAGTTTGCTTACGTTCTCGAAAGCAGCCCATACAAATGCTGCCTTATTGTTTGTGCTACACATGAATATTCGTGTGAGTATAAGGACTATCTGATTGTCAGGCCAAATCTATTAATTTAGAGTCAGATTATAAATACATGCTTAATGGATTGTGTTGTCAATCATTCTTGGTAGATTTGCTCAAATAAAATTATTCATTTTGTGAGGGCTGGTTGTGTAAGGCAATGCCATTTTGAGATTTTTGCATAATCACTTCAATCAACAAAGAAATTCTCCAATGATGTTCCCATTGCAAAGAGAGCATTTGCACCTGGAAATGCTTTGTTTGTCAAACATATTCTTGATGCATATTAGCTAATTCGAGCAAAGAATAATCATATTTAATTCCAAAATAAATAAAAATTAATATGGTTTTCTTAGAATTACATTTAGAATATTAATATCAATGCAGGCACAATGAATGTGTGCATGATCCAAATGTACTGGAGAGTTAAACAAAACTTTAAAGAAAGGACTATGAGGCTTTGGACAGCAAACTGAGTGTTAGCAGCAACTCTAGCAGCTCCCAGCAGACCTTTGTTGACTCTGTCTTTTAGGGTTGGGGATTAGTGGCGATTAAGATCCTTAATACAGTTGTCATTAGCTATTCACTGTACATTAACAGGACAAATCGGCCCGTACTCAACTGAGAGACAAAAGAATGGAAACCTGGCCTCGAGAAGGTGAGAAAACAAACATAGTCCAAATAGCAGACCATTATTGTATTTCCTTGAGTGCTTTTAGTGAGTGTAAAATTTTATTATAGGATAGCATCTTACTAAATATTTAGTTTTCTTTAGTTTGGTGTTGTGCTTTTGACAAACAAAATATAAGCTGGTGTTGGGACTATTGCTGGTCAAAGGAGTTTTCCCATTAACTGACTCATTAAAAGAATAGAAAGCTGAATGTGGAGAAATGGATTTTCTGATAATTGTTTTTGTAACCGGAGGCCAGGGGATTTGGATTCCGTTATTGGACTGTTTATTTCTCTGAATATCCACACTTAGTGTTGCCCCTACATGCTTGTTCCATTTTAGTAACATAGTCACGGGGCCTAGTTGTTACTTGTCCATTCGGTTTGGTTAGTAATAAATATTGCTGTGCTGCACAAATACAAATGCATTGTTCAAGTAAATTGTATATAAGAAACTATATTATGCTCAAAATATATAGTTCTAACACTGTACCTGGGAATTGTGAGTTATGCAAATATTAGTCCATTAAGCATATTCAATTAAAAATATATACAAATTGTGCTTTAAAACATAATTCCTCTTGTACGAGTAATGCACTTCTTTAGTTTATCTATCAGTAATAATAATCACTAATAATAGTAAATTAGTTAGGTCTATTTTTCTGGTACCTTGTTGCTGAGTGGTGTATTTTCCGAATGACCTTTGTGCTTATTTCCATTTGATATACTTTTCAAAGCTATGAGATAACTTGAATGGTGAGAGGGGTACATACTTTCGAATTACACATGCAGAGAATATTTTTTTACTTCTTCTTCTTTACTCTTTCACACTACTTGCCTTGCTCATAGACCAGTGCAGAAGGCCAATGAGATACTGGCCCAGATTCATCATAATCCCCAACCTAAAACAAAGAGAGGTAATGGAAGACACAGTT
The DNA here is from genome assembly GCA_036023535.2 of Galaxias brevipinnis. Classification (NCBI taxonomy): domain Eukaryota; kingdom Metazoa; phylum Chordata; class Actinopteri; order Galaxiiformes; family Galaxiidae; genus Galaxias; species Galaxias brevipinnis. The sequence goes on from JAVQIZ010056091.1 coordinate 18,687, forward strand.
CTTAACCCCATATGGTGGCTGATAGCATCTGTGCTATACAGCACTCGCTGTGGTCCTTACAAAGCCCAGGCTGCATGGCAGGGCTATCAGGGAGAGTTAGTGGAGGATGTGTTGTCAGGGGTTTGCGCTGGCACCACCATGGCTGCAAGCATGTCGTCCCTGTCCTTCCAGCCTTGCCACCCGACCCCAGGGCTGAGTGATCTCAGCCAGTCAAGCTCTATGCGGCAGGAGAGTGCAACAGCAGCAGGAGGCAGAGATAAGGCCTCCCCATACCTCCACAGATTAAACAGCAGGATTAACCTCTCTCCTCCACCTCCACCACCATGGCTTCTTTCACCTCCTTATCTCCCCTACCTCCCCCTTTTTCCCTCCAACATTTGCTTCCATACATTTGTACAGTTGTCATGATGTGGGAAATTGCTTTTTAACCCTACACAGCTTTCTTCTGCCCCTGGTAATTGAAACATAACAACAAATGGAACAGGCAACCCCACAAAATGTAATCAATTGAAAGAAAGATGTTTTAAAAATATGTTTCCAGACGTAACATGGAAAATGCAGAGTAATCTGTAGATTGCACAGATCTATTTTTATTGAATCTTACATTTGACGACTAAATATTACAACTGGATTTTAAAAGTTATTTGTGTTGTGAATCAATAAGAGGCCCAGCAGCTCCAATAAATAGTTTATGAGATAATGCTATACCACCACGAAAATAGACTATAGAAAATATTTGTAGATATGTATTTATTTTTCACCCCAAGGTTTAGAACTTTAACCACAATGCAATGATGATGCTCCACTTACTTATCTGATATGTTTAGATGACCAATTATAGGTGGGCTATCATGAATTGCTAAAAATATTGAATCAGTATTATAGTATCAATAAGACCTAATTTATATTCTGTAATATGTTCCATGTTAGAATTATTCCATGTCTATTTTGAACCTAATTGTAGACAACTCATATTTAAGTGTCTATAGTTACAGTATAAGTAATATACAGTATTGTGTCAAATTGAGCTAATTTACTACATACACACAATTTATTTCCGGAGGTTCCAATTCATAAGTCATAAGTAGAAGTTATAAACCTGGGTTTTTGTCCCAACTGACAAAAAGATTCTCTGTTAGAAAAATATTTATCCCAGAACCCCTCCAAAAAGGGTGATTAGCATAGACCCCCTTTGCTGTAGGTACCTGTGATAAGAGGGCTAGGGACCAAGTGAGCTATGACGTTCCATTGATCCAGAAAATTGCTGCGGAGCCAGCCTTGAAATTAGTTTAAATTGCTGAATCAAAAAATGTTATCCCCGATTCTGGCAAGGCCAGAGTAAACCCTTCTGCCTCTAATCCCCCAACTGATGTGAGAAGTTGTCAGGGATCGTGTCTCCCACCACCACGATTGATGGGGGAATTTGGATTCCCTCTGACAGAGAGAGACACATGCAAGCTACTGGAATTTGACTTGGATGGCACTCATGGCTACCAGGGTCGTGACTTGTTTTCAAATCTGTTGGCTTGAGGAAATTTTTGTGTGATATACCACTGGCTTTGTGCTTTTCAATTCAATTACACGCCAACACTTTACACTGTGGCAATCTCCTATCCTAGTTCTCTTAGTTGTGAGTTGTCATAACTCTGCCCTGCAACACAGTTCAAGGATTGGTGAATAATTTTATGTCAGTCGTGTACCTTATGTTATCCCTTTTTTGTGTTCTAAAAATAGCAATTGATGCCTGAGTTTCTCTTTCAGATTTATGCGAGAAGGAAGTAAGCGAGAATATTTCAGCTGGATACATCTCTAATGTGGAGTAAGTGCTGATAAGAGGATCACTGAAGTGACCACAGTAGTGGATTAAAGGCCAACATTCATTGATAATGATGATTATCACTGCATGGAAGGGCTTGAAGAATAAATCATAAGGATCATAAGTATGTGTTTAGTGAAAAAGGATGGCTGTTAAACAGTGGTTAGGCTACATGACAAGCTGCAAATTAAATCAGGTGAATTGTCATTTTCACATAAAGAACACTCCGCAACTATAATGACGTATATTGTTTGCACACTATAATGTAATGAGCAAAACAATGAGCAAATTAAAAGGGCAATATGTTGAGCTTTTTAAATCCATGCCAGTTTACACTGTTGGCTAAAACTTGCTGTTAGCCAGGTGCACTAGAATTGGAGGCTAATTGATTGTTTAAAGCTGATATAATCACTGAAGCAGACCTAGGATCTAGATCTAGCATGGCAAGAGATAGAGGTGTTATTTCAGCGGACCCTTTAGAGAAAGACAGGTGTTAAACTTTATGGTTGAAGGATTTTACAATGGTAGATTACAGTGCATTCTGAGGCAAGAGAATGGATTCTTCTCCATGGGCAGCGGTTTTACATTTTCACAACTGATCTTGAAAGATGTCTGAGATAAAGGATAACAGATGTCTTTTCGTCTGACAGTTTGATGGCCAATTTTTCCCTTCCTTTTTTGTTTGTTTTTTATGTCTCGAAGTGGGATGTCAGCTAACAAAATAAATGTAAAAGTTGGCGTCCTTTATTTTTCACCTCAAAGGTTAAATGGGGAGAAGCTCCAAATCTCATGTGTAATCCCCTACGTTGCTGACAGGAATAAGAAACTTTCCCCAAAGACCACTCAACACATTTTAAGTTAGTGTGTGAAAATCCTTAAGGATGAAAGAATGCTCTACTGGATATACTAGGATTAGCCCATCCTTTAAGTGTCTATTGATTTGTGCCATCACAAGGAACATGCAGTGTATTACAGGCAGATTAGGAGACTTTCAGTCAACATTCAAATGAAAATCACAGAGACTGGACAAGGATATTTAGAAAATGGATGGCTTGCTACATGCTTTTTTTTTGCCTTTAAGCCTCATGCTCACGACTACACTGATGGTTTTACGGAGTGATTATAATTTTTGTTAAAAACAAGCTTTTTCTGAATTTGAAATGAAAGGTACATTGGACTATGCACCTGAACCCTAGTGAAAAAACTGTGATCAGTGCTGTGTGTTCTCAAGACATTGGGGGAATGGGAACGTGTTGACTGCAGAAGCTCCCTGAGTGCCAGGAAGTCACTGTTCCACAAGGACCCATGGCAAATTCATTTAAAATGAACAAACTTGGGAGAGTTGTTTGTATTTGCTAAGAACAACTTTTCAAATTCATCATCTATATTTGATAATTTATCAGTCTACATTTGCTCAATAAGTCTAAGACCCAACCCAAGAGGTTAGCGTGTTGTTTGGACCAATGCAATAACATTCACATTTGAAAAGTTTTAGAGATGTGTTTTATCTCAGGCCCCAGGCCAGATAAGTTGTTACTTATGCTACTGACAAATGCAGCTCCGTATCATAATAGGCAAGCTGTTTTCCACTTTGCATATCCAGTGGTAGAATGGTGGTGTCTCTTTTGTAAACATTAGAGATATAAATATTTCGGTTGTTTGAATTTGCAAGAGCTGAAAGGTGGCAATAAGTAGGTTATTGAAATACATAATGAAGTAGAATTTTATAAACAGTTTAAGTAAAGCCAATAGCCAACATAACAACCCAGCAAAGGACTTGCTATCTACTTATTATTATTATTTTATTTTTTTTACAAAAAAAACATAGGTTAATGCTCCTATCAGTACCATGACTAGGCACTGCCAATATAACGGAAGTCAGTCTGTGTGTGTGTGTGTGTGTGTGTCTGATCTGTGTGTGCAAAGGTCTGTTGCAATATGTTGGGTGAGCAAGTTTGGCGCGAATTGGCTGCCATGGTATCACCCAGACTGATTGTTGTGAGTGAGAGCTGTCTGTTTGTCTGTCTGTCTGTCCATTTGTTGGGTGTACCTAATTGGCAACCAATTTGTAAAGCGCTTTGTGTCCAGAGAAAAGCTCTTAAAACTAAATCCAATGTATTAGTGTTATTATTACCTGTGTGAAAATACAACTCATATTGTCATGGTCAAGTGAAGATCAAACCTGTACAAAAAAATCATTAAAGAGCTACACTTAATAACAGTTGTTTTTTTCATTCACCAAAGCTGAACCTCCCATTGTTAAATACTTGCCTTGCTATGGTCTCCTGGGAAATTAAAAACATATTGTGCCACACTTTCCTTGTGAGTCAAACCTTCCATAGGGAGCACACTTTTAAAAAATTCTAATAAAGAAGACTTCAAATGACAGAGCAGGGACTAGACGTTAATTAAACTGGGGATTTCAGTGAGGTCAAGTTTTCGTATTTATCTGTTTATGTTTGTTGTTGTGCCTATATAATGTATGTTCAGAGTATTGAGGTCGCATCACATGGGCAAAACAAATACTACTAGGTGTGCAAGAATGACATTGATTTGATTTATATTTAACAATATCATCAGATGATAAATGGACAAAATATGGTGTAGAGCAGGGCTGAGAAATCTCAGTCATTTGTGAGTGTGAGAGATTTTGCATCGAATGAAATTGTAGAACCTCATTTGGTTAGGTGTTCAGCATTTCACTTTTTACTATTGCAGTGCGCCTTTATTTAGTAAAGGAGCTCATACATATTCAATATGCCTTTCTACAGTTTGATATGAAATAATCTAATGTTTCAAGAGTAAAACAATAAGGATATGGTGTCACAAGGGGTTACTAACTATGAAACAACATTTGATGATTTAGTTATTGTTAACGTAACATTAGACCTACGACTAGATTGTGTGAATGTTTTGAACCTTGGTGTTCTTTGAAAATGTGCCAATATGCTGATTGTGTTTTGAAATGCTTTTTTTCTACAGATCTTAGGACATACTAATTGCCATAGTAAAAAATGTCCAAATGCAATCATATCAGCCTATTAACATTACAGCTCTGCATAGCATTGCCATGCTATACGCATGGTAAATATGAACCCATATGCCAACAGTGGCTTTACTGGGGGAAGCTCTAAGTCGTGCAATACTTAATTAAAAGATGAATGGATGGATGGATGGATGCATGGATGGATGGATAGTTATATCTAGGCTAAAGAGCTGCCATGCAATAATATTGTTTATACCTTTTTTATTACAAAGATTAATTATATTATCATTGTATTCAGTAACATTGCTTTTTAAATAGAATTTAATGTTAAAAGTCTGTCCAAGCAAATCATTTGTGGTATTTTCAAGCGAATAGGATAAACATTGAACTTGTACATGCTCTTACACAAAGCCTTTGCTTACATTACTTATTTAAAAATGTAGTTGTTTTACCTGCAAAGACTGTTTGCAGGCAAGCTTTTCCTATGCCCGTTTCTGTGGAACCTCAAGTCAAACATAATTTGACAACTTGAAGAAGTAAATATTTTTTTCAGAGTTTTTTGTAATGTCCGGTTATACAAATTAGGTTAAAAACAATTGTAGCAGTGGTCATTTTCTTTCTGTATTCTCCTACATATTTGTGTTGTAGTGCTTGATCAAGCTTAATTTGGGAAGAACCAACCTTTATATTTGCCCCAACAACCAGAATGATAAAGAGGAGTAGAGGTGATGAATGGGCTCTCTCAACTCCTGTAGTTGTTTGTTTGTTCCTTGCTGTGTTTAATAATGACCCTTCAAACAAGACGATGGGAGGAAACTAGTGTTGTTCTGTTTAGAGGGAGGACATGGTTTCTTGGACAATTCTTTACTATAGCTTTTGCAGAGGTCTTTCTTGACAACAGGCAACCCTTCAAACATCAATATCAGATGTCTGCTATTCCCTTCGGGTGAGTTCAGCTGATGACTTTCCATTCCCATATGAAGCCTTCCTGGTAGATTTGTGGGTGTTATGGGAATCCACTGACATTGATTTCTCCATCTCAGTGCACAGACCAATGTATTGAGTGCAATGCTGATCAGCTGGTGTTATTTATTTACAGTTGTTTGGGATGACTGGTATGCCTTGGACAAACTAGAACATGTTTAACCATATCCCTCTCCAAAATTGTGTTACGCACATTTAATGTCTCAAACAGGATTATATTCACATTAAAGATACATGTTTTTGCAAGTTATTATTTGTGTGTTAAAACGTTTAAAGAGGAGAGGTCTGACATTTCTCACAATTCTCTTGTAGGCTAGTACTACTACCAAACGTGACGTTGTTAAGGTGATGTTTAAGTAAAGCTTAGATGGCATACCAAGGGGCAATGCTCTACTATGTTGAGCTTCCTGTCATTCACTTGCAGTCAGTCATAATTTGCACTGAAAGACTTTTATGGGTGAATACCCAGGGAGTGCACTTCATGCTGTGCTAGGCTGGTACTTCATAATAACTCTGGGACTTGGTCTCTGGGTCTTGCATGTAAAGTCAATAGCAAGAATTATAGATTTGCACAGAATGGTATCATTTGTAGATAAGTGTGCATTCCAATAAAAACAATTACAAGAACTCTGATGCATTATAAATTTTGTTGTTGAAGATGTAAAACATTTTTGATGGATTTATGAAATTGTGATTATACCCTACCTATTGTTTGTCTTAAGTTTCTCAAAGTGACAGTCCAAGTGATGGTAGCAATACAATAAGCTAACTTTTACAAACAATACAATTATTGAGTATTTGCAGCTGCCGTTTATTATTTGAAGTTATACATCTCTATCTGTGATATTATCAAAACTGATCATATGTGCTCTAGAGGCAGAATTTAAATTAAAAAGACAAAGCTGCCTGCAACCTGAAAGTTCCACCTGTCAGTGTGTGTTTGTGTGTGTGTGTGTGTGTGTGTGTGTGTGTGTGTTTGCCTTTTGGAAAGACCTTGTAATTTGCGAGAGAATCAATCCGTTGGGGTAAATGTTCTCATATCAAAATGTGGAGTGCAAATGAGTAATGGCATAACCTTATTTATGACCCTAAAATCTATTAAATCCTTGGGAATCCCATAGTAAAATCTTATTATTGTGAGACCTCCAACATTTCGATTCAAGCTATGACATATATGTAAAGTACTTGCATTAGATAATCTTACCTCATCCCACATGAAGACGACAAGGTTAGCCAAGAATGTATTTTGCCCTGCTCTCTATTATTGGGAAATAAATTGCATTTATCTAAGATGCTTTAATTTTCTCCTCTTTAATGGATTTTGCTGTGTGAACAGCATAGGACATTGTCAAAGTCAAAATCCAACAGTTTAGAAATGAAATATCAATGACAAATCAAAGCAATATTTAAGCTACAGTTGGCAGGGGTAAAATAACGTAGAATATTACATTTATATTTTAAATGAGTGAAAAACAGTCAAGCCAGACAGCAGGTAACTCCTTATATTTCAGATAAAAAAATTTTATTATATGAATTTATTCAGCAAATTGTGATAATTAAACTTAATATTGAAATACCAATTGGTACACTACCTTGACTTAGCGTATAGGATGTTCACTAAAGTGCTATATTGGAGAGTGGAATATTTGAAATGTTTGACCATTTTCTTTAACCAATGTGGTAATTTGAACTGTAATAAAGAAACTGTAAAGTTATCTAATCAGTTATGTCCTCATTTATTCTCTATTCTGTTTCTGAAAATGACCAACTGGTTCATTTGAGTGGTAATGATCATTCTGTGACCTCTAATACCTCTCCCCAAGAGCATTCTGACATCACCCCAACTCTGAGGGGGTTGGCTTTAAATAACAACAAGCATGTCTCTGTCAGTAAACACTAAGTAGATCAAATGCATATTGACAGTCTGGGCTGTACAGTTCTGCGGAATCTTATTCTACATCCCTATTACAGTTATATCCAAGGCAAATCCTTTTACTGAGAGTTGTAACTGTGCCACCTGGTATATTACCAATATGAGTTAGTCATCACACAAGGATAAACTGAGTTCATGTCAACAGACAATCAACTGTGCCTTATCTGAGTATGTGTGATCCGATAGACATGAGACGTTTCTAGTTTTACATTTGAGAAAATGTAGAGACCCAGCAATGTTGCCGCTTGGTTAAAATTTAAGACATGCAGATGCTGCAAGCTTCTTAAAAAGGACCTGACTGCTATTGACTACTAACATGTCCTTGATGTTTGGGAGCTTCCCAGGCCCCTTTAAGTAACCCTGTGGTCTCATGATCCCCATTTGGCAGCTTCAGCGTTCGCAAGCCAAACATCTGTGAGGGTGGCACCCAGCCACTCTGGTAATAGCTGTCCATATACTACTGTGTGGCCTGGGCAGCACATTTTTACTTTGATGTGCTGACAGATATCATGGTGGTGGCTAGCTCTTCGTCTTCTAAAACAGTCTATTCTAATCTAAGGATGTTAATTACAAAAGACACAATCGAATGTATGTCAGAACGGCAACTTAGTACTCTTTAACCTAGCTGACTGTTTTCATTATTTCAAAACAATGTATTTGGCCTTAGTAAATGTACTCATGTAGTGAGATGATGTATAAACTGTGAGCCATAAAAGTCTTAATTCTTATGAATATTGCGCGCTTGTGAAGTAAATATTTATTTCTCATAATACGTATTACTCTAGTTTGTCTTCAGATGGATATGTTGCGCTTGTAGCACCACCTTGTGAGTAAAGCAGCTGCTGCAGGTCTCAGAGCATCATCACTCAAGCCTCTCTGTGTCACAATAGTCCTCGTTGTAGGAGTGTGGTTTGCTTGAAATGTGATATTTCTGAATGCAGCTATTTTATTTTGTTTATAATTTATTGTTTAAAATGTAAAGTCAAACTCGGCATTAAGAGGTGAGGCCTTGCCCTGCAATATTTTCATTCATATCATATCAGTGTGCAAATGTAATCCCCTTTACATTTGGCTTTTGCACCAAAATATTATTTCCTCTTGATTTCCCCCCAAAAATATCAGATTGGGTTATATTATGATGAATAATGAATAAAAGGTTTGCCATAGAACATTGGCAAAACAATGGAGTGGCAATGTGGCAAGAGCAATTGCGCTTGTAGAAAGGTGCTTGTCTGGAATGAATGGAGCTGTAAGAGATTGAGAGCTGATAAAATGAAGGTTTATGTTAATGAAGAACTACCTTAATTAAACTTGAAAATCTAAACGGCTGTTGAAAAGCAAATTCGACAGTTAGACAAATGCCTCAGGCAAGGCTGTTTCCTACTGCGGTGCCCCAGACAGATTTCTCCCATGCTCTATCAAATCCTACCAAACCAGATAAGTGAACACAACAGAGCCCAAAAGGACAGACAACTATATATTGCATACTGTATGTGGTAGGGCTCTTCCATGCTACTCCTTTACTCTAGGAAGAAACCTATGATATCATGCAATCAGCTCAGCTGTCCTGATATGCTCCTCTCCTCCATTCTGGACTCTAGACTGTTCAAGTCGAAACAACAGCCAGAGAATTTGACGCCGCCATGGGCCAGCAAAAGCACATAAGGCAGCTGTCAGAAACGTTTAATGTATTTAAACACACAAAATGCAGTAGGGATTTTTGATCACTTAAATGTGAATTTAAAGGAACACCATCATGACGTCACATTTTGGCATTTATTTCAGGATGTAAATAATAAGGACTAAATAAAAAACAAGGTCTCATACAGTGTAACAACAGAGAAAGTCCTAAGGCAGTCTCGTTCCTACATTTGAATTTAAATTTAATACATTTGGTTTGAAGTCAGTAAGTACGGCTTTGCTTCAGACAAACCTTGCTCTACCGCTATTTTGGGACTACAAAATTATCAAAGCACCAAAGATTTGAACATGAATGTATGTTTGTATTTTATTTTTTCAAAGTTGTTTTATTTTTATAATTTTATGGATGAGCTGGGAGTGCTACAAAATAAGTCATATTTAGATGTAGATTTACTATCTTTAGCAGAATATATAACAAAATGTCCTTTTAAAAATATGTAATACATGGATAATTATAATTATGATATATAGATAGATCATAATTATCCATGCATTGCATGTTTTCTTCAGATATATTATTTAATATGCTGGTTTTACAGAATTTATTTTACCAATTTGTTGTTCTGATGCAAAAACCAAAATACCTCTCTCTCTCTCAACTAATATGCTCACCAGTCGATTGATTGGCAACTCAAGGTAAAAGATAAAGTAATCTACTAAAATAACTAGACTAAGTAGTTTATTAAATCTTCATTACAGATGTATAACTCCACTCCATTGAATTTCAGGGAAGACAAGTTATTGATGACGGGCACTTAATCTACTGAAAGTAGGATAAGTGTCTTGTTAAACTCTACTCAATTGATTGATGAAGTTATAAGCCAACCAGCAATACATTTATTTTGTGTTTAAAGCATGCATTCCTAATGCAGAGTTTAGAGGCTACCCATGAGACAGAGGGAAATGATGCTGAGCCTTGCATGCGTTAAGCTCCTATCCACACTGTTTGCACTTCATAATTCAGTCTCATCTCAATTTAACCAAACTTATATTATGTGTATTGAGGTTGCTTTCAATTCACTCTACTAGAAAATATGCCTTAAGTACTAATTTTAAAATCATTGATTTGATAAAATGTTATCTTTTTAATTTAGATTGTAATAGCGTACTTTGAGGATTAGCTGTGAACTAAGTGAATTCACTGACTGTGAACTAGCTGGGGCAACGAAGTATGACCCTTCCTGTGTTTTGATTTATCCGAGTACATGAGCAAAGACAAATTTTTTCTGGGACATGGGGAGTCAGCCTAATACTGCGTTGTCTTTCTTACTTATATTTAAAGTTACTAGAGGCAGTTAATCTGTAGGAAGTGATTTTGGTGACCCCTACTGTTTGTTTAGTGTAATTATTTTCCCTAACTATCGCAAAGAAGACATGCAGACTGGTCATGGTCATTGCATATCGCTAGTATGATCGACTGTACTACAAGTATGGGCATCTCTTCCTGATTTAGTGATGCACTTCCTTATGCCATAAAGCAATTTGTCACAGTTTTGCGGGATATCATATCTAGTTTTGGTTGACAAAATTAGTGTTAAATATTGAGACTTCAAGAGGACTGATCTGAACCGCAATTCTTTTCATTTTCTCATAGACATTACAATGTGCTATCAGAAGAAACGTATTGATAAAGCATGTATTTACTTCTCTGAATCAGTGATAGGCCATTGCAAAATCATTTCCCGTATTGCCTTCATGGTAAAACTGTGACAAGCAGGTCTATGTGTATTTGAAAAGAAATTGTGCTGTATGTAAACCGAAATGTCTAAATCCTGCTCATGCCATGTGGTTGGAGCCGCCATGTACGCCTCAAAGGATTCTGAGCCTTCATGTAAATATTCAATCAGTCTGCAATGCGTTGTGATCCTGAGCGCTCTGCTAGAGGGGTTTAATGAAGCCATTAAACCCAAGAGTGTCCTGTCTCACCCTTAAACCTGCGTGAGCCAGCCTTAATGGGTCTCAACTGCCAATCAGTGCTCTGGCATGTTCCACCACCTTTTGAAAATGAATTTAAATCCTCCCACCTCATACACAGAGAGCCACAGCTGCATGCTACGAAATGGATGTACACTGGAGAAGCGATCAAGCGACTCTTGTGGGTTATTATAAGAAAAAAGCACAGGGGAACTTTCAGATGACTGTCATAAAATCTGTGTTTAAGGGTTTACCACACAAGGGCTTGCAAATTATGTTGGCAAGTGGTAGGGCTCTTAATGCATTTAAAATTGAGGACAAAGGAGGAAACATGCCACTTTTGGCATAAAAAAGGCAAAGGACTGTTAATGGCTTGACATTAAGCCCAATTAAGTTTGGTGCTAACAGCAGAGAAATATGCAAATGATATGTAGACTCTTTCCGATGTAAAGTTACTGCAATGGACTAGGGTCTGTATTTTGATATGCAGGGCATGATGCTACACAGCTGATTAGCAGTCTAGGCGTGAAAATCTTCTGCAACCAATGATAAGCGTTCGTGGTGGGGTGAAGGGAGTTAGACTCTAACTGTTAAGAGGGGATGTGAAGTTCTAGGCACAGAAAAGGTCCTGACAGCCATCACAGTTAACCCTTATATCCCGTGTTCCACACACACATCCACTTACAGGCAACAGCAGGACTGAGCTCCTTGCCATCGCTGTGGTTGTTGTTGATGCTGTCGCGGTTGCTGTCACTGTCATTGCCACTGTTTACAGTGTTCACTCTCCAGTTTCTCATTCTGAATGAAACCTTCCCACTGCAACAAACCGACACCCATAAATAACATTCCTCCAACTAATCATCATGTTGAACCCACCTCTTGCAAATCTGTGATATGTCAAAAGAATGTTTCTTTACCGTGGTCCTGCAGCGCCCCATATTGGTGGGATGCTATCGCATTTTTCCTCTGTCTCTCTCTTTTCAGCCTGCCACAGACGTAGTTGTAAAATTTGAAATCTCTAAGTACCACAATAGCCTCAATACAGATAAAATTATTAGGGGAATTCTAATATAAACAAATAAAAAAACTGACAATATTTAAATGATTTTATAGTGACTCTAAATTGTCAAAGCAATTAGCTCATAAATAGTCCTTAATGTGTGACATAAAGTTACATTAGGAATGCGAGGTCTGTTCATCTGGTCTGTTACCGTCTATGTGCTGTTGCTAAGCGTTTAGACAGCAGCGCAAAGTCCCTCCTTGGGAATTGACAAAGTCAGCATGTTACCTTTGCTAAATTTGGTGCAAGAAGTAAAAAGAGAAAAAATGCACCATCAATCACGTCGCAGGTTCAGGGAGAGGGAGGGATTCTGAAGCTGAGAAATGAATCAGTGGAAGCTCTGCCAGCAACCATTTTCTGGGTGAGATGATGGGAAAACTTTCCTGTAGTCTCTGGGGACATCATTTGTGAGCAATTTGGTGTTCTCATGGGGCCCCAAAGTTTTACAACAGAACTCATGGACTGTTGGTAGTTTGTATGTGTTTCTAAAGTCCTCCCTACCTCATTTGCTTCCTGATTCAAATAAATAATGACAGTGGAGACCTACTGTCACATATAGGTTAATTAGTTAAGTTATACAGTTATCATTAACAGTAAATTCTATCATTTGTAATCATAATTTAAAATAAACAAACAAATCCATTTAGCAAGTCATTTCATTACACTATCAATAATGCAGTCTGAATCATTTGAGATTGCCTGGAAAACCATTTACAATCAATACATTCTGTGAAACTTAGAACAGTATTTTGTTTGATCTCATACGTATGAATTGGCTTTTTAATAAAGTCCCCTATTTAGGCAATTCCATGCATGTTAGTTAGGTTGTTTGCAATTAGGATACTGTTGGCATTGCCTTAATATGTATGCAGACCATATCTATTCCCCATACATTTTTGTAAACATCCGATATCGGCCAATCTTGTTTCTTGCCTTTAATTAGTTGAAAGCATTACAAAACAGCTTGTTGCTGAGGGGAATTAGACTCCTGGCCTACTAGGTTGTATGCCACATCTCACCGCTTTGAGATGAGAGGACACCCTGCGGTCTGCTGGAGTGTGTGCTTATCCAAGGGCATCCCTAATTTAGATATCACACTCTCATTAAAGGATCAAGCTGATATCAAAGTTTAAACAGACCTGTTGTCATAGAGAATGTTGACTGTGACAGTGGCCTGTTTAAGTATGCGTCTAACATCGATTCTGCTCCATTGTTATTTTGCTGTCATCTTCTGCCGTCTCGTCGAGTGATCTCTCCTGCCACATGGTTTCCTCTGCCTTGATACTTTCATTACGGCACTCCATAAGTTGATGTTTTGACAAAAAATAATGGGTTGCTGTCACTGTTCGCTTCTGCTGTGATGAAAAGGTGTAAACGAAGAAATTATTTGTCACTGATAGAAAAGCACTACTTCTAAAATATGTAGTGATATGACAGGACGTTTTATAATGCTTTTGTTCATTGACTTGCTTTTTTTGAAGAAAAAGATATAAAGTATTGCACTGGCTCCGCTGCATTATTATTCTGAATGTTTCGTCTAGCCTAATAAGAACCCCTTTGATTTGTGTGTATGGATGCCTGCTATACAGATGATTCATAACATTTACATTTTGAGAGCAAAATGTCCTTTATCAGAGTCATTGCAGGCTTAGCAAGGAAATAATGTACCTGCTGCTGTGTCTTTCTCCCTTCATACAAACAACATTCAGGAGGATTATCAAATATATATACACTAGCTTTGGGTATATGACCATGAGCATCATCTTGTTTATTTTCCGCTCCATATCTCTTGCTTCTCTGTGACTCAGAGCGAGTATGAGCTTGTCACTGCAGGGATGGATATTGTCATGTTTATTGTGACATTTCTGATATAAATCTATTTCCCTGTTAGGTCTACACCAGATATGGGAAATGCTACACTTTCAATGGGAACAAGAACACATCCAGAAAAACCAAGCAGGGCGGAATGGGAAATGGACTGGAGATCATGTTGGATATCCAGCAGGATGAGTATCTACCCATCTGGAGAGAGACAAGTAAGCTATAAACCCATTTTTCATATAGCAATAATCATTACTTCATATCATCAAAAAGAACTGTGCTATAATATTGAATGGGTCTTAGGCGTAAAATGTTTTGTGATTGAACATACAGTGTATCCAAACATCCAAATAGTCACACAAATAGTATTTACTTCCCTAGTTTGAAAATAACAATTTTGAAATGATTTATTTTATTTTTAGCTGTGGTTCACACTGAAGACATAAGGTGATTTTAAAACACAAATCATCATTGTTTTATGTTTAAACTGTAACTGTAGAGACTGAAAAGTTGTCCATCGTTAAACTGAATAGGAGTTGTCAGATGAGGAATCTGAACATATTCATCCTGTGCCTTCTCTTTGTACGCGCCTCTTTCATCCTAAAGACGAGACGTCCCTAGAGGCCGGGATCCGCGTGCAGATCCACAGTCAGGACGAGCCTCCTTACATCCACCAGCTGGGCTTTGGGGTCTCCCCAGGCTTCCAGACCTTTGTTTCATGTCAGGAGCAGAGAGTAAGGCCTTCCCTATCACTGCCCCCCTCCCCAGATTACTGTTCACTCGTAGAAGCCCCAAGTGACTCGGGCAGGGCTCTAATCAATCTCTGTGTGCTTAGCTGACCTACCTGCCCCAGCCCTGGGGGAACTGCCGCTCTAACAGCGACCAGATGATCCCAGGATACGACACCTACAGCATCAGTGCCTGCCGCCTGCGCTGTGAAACCCAGGAGGTGGAGCGCGAGTGCAATTGCAGGATGGTGCACATGCCTGGTATGCTGATGGACTCACTTTGTTGGCCCTCGTTAAGTCTCTCATCTTTGCTCTCATCTTTCTCTGCTGCTGTGGAACTTGAAGTTGCAGTTATTAAAAAACAACACAAATTATATATTTTTTAAATCAGCTAACTCCATTATATGGTTAACACAGTAATGACTTACATTATAAGCAGGGTGAATCCAATGTCAACTAATTAAAATAAAACATTCACACATGGTAATTATTTAATATACAATAATTGTTCGTTTTTTTGTGATATATTAAATTCTCGTTTATT
Organism: Galaxias brevipinnis; assembly: GCA_036023535.2. NCBI lineage: Eukaryota > Metazoa > Chordata > Actinopteri > Galaxiiformes > Galaxiidae > Galaxias > Galaxias brevipinnis. The sequence goes on from JAVQIZ010056091.1 coordinate 34,174, forward strand.
GAGAGGAAATTGTAAGTAACACATCATATAAGTAAAAAGGAAACAGCAGCTGGCCTTCCTCCACTGAGAACCAGCTACAAAAGAGCATTGCTAGTTACTCCTTAAAATTAGTGAATTCTCTGCTCCTCTGCATCTCTGTTATACTGTAATGTCTTCAAATAAATCTTTCCTAATGCAAATTGAAAAGAAAACGGTTCTAGAAACATTAACTCCAGGGACATTTTGTTGCCTGTGCTGTACATATTTCCCACAATTAATTGCGCCCCTGATGAATTCATGTCATTAGCAGCTGCAGCAACATGTAGGTTTGTGGGAGGGTGAATCATTGATTGGTTTTTAAAGACTTTCTAAATATGCCTTCGGGGTGGAGCCGGTGTGCCTCATTTCTCGACACAATCAAGGCAGGACCCTCTAACATTTCCAAGGCAGTGCAGATACTGTAGCAATCATCTTCCCCTGTCTGCGTTCATTTCTGGATGATTGATAAACTTTTAGAGTGCTTCTCCCAATAAGAGTTTTTCATATGGGAAAGCACAGGGCTGGGATCATTTTGTTTCTGATTGATCAAACCCATTTTTGTTTTGTATTCCAGGAAACGCTCCTATCTGCCCTCCAAGTAAAATCAAGTGTGTTGACAAGGCGCTCGGTAAGACTGACTTCTATCTCTTTTTCAGAGATGAAGTGATAATACTTAATTTACTTAGAATGTGATTTGCTAAATGAGAAACAATTTAAACTTTTCATGATATTGGCGTCTTTTTTGTGCGCTATGTGGACGTTATTAATATTATATATCAACAAACAAAAATGGCCTGTAATTTCCTTTCCTTTACACGGAGACACACTACAAACCAAAGCCTTACTCCAGCCACCCTGTCTGCCTCTCATCCACTATCACAGTGCAGAGGTGGCCGATTCAAAGACATAATGATGGCAGTAAAAGAGATTGTTGAGATGGTTTATTAGGTGATGGGAGATGTATCAGTATAATTATGATCTTCCAGCCAAAGAAGCCAGAAATGTAATTACCTCCCTTCTCAATGAAATCTATGCCCATTAAAAGGGTGGGTGAACTAAATATTAGATATATCTTACAAGAATGGTTCATATTTATATCTGCTGTATGCTCCATTCAAGTAATCTGAATAAATTTACCCCTTGTGAAAGGTAATAAGTTTTAACATTATTTATATATTTATATAATATAGGTCCCCCCTCTCTCTGTCCAAGAATAGATGCTGTGCTGCCCCTGCATAGAAATAACCTAATTATAGTTATAGAACATATAACTCAACAGAGTTAAATTGCTGCTATCAGTGTTTGTTTACTTTTATTTGGAATGAATGGAGCAGTGTTTGGGAAAAGGAATATTTGAGCGAGCCATTTAAACTTGATTTGTGTTTTTGTGTCGTTTTTGAGATGTGCACTTTATATAATTGCTTTTAGCCCTAAAGTTTTGTCGTGAAAGTGTACTCTATAACATAGTAGTATGTGTGAAGAGTAGTGCATTTACGTTGTCCTTATGCTATTGGACCCTATGCCACTTTATAGTGCTGTACCTTTAGTTTGGTCACGGGAGAATGTGCACACAAAACCCTTTTGTAGAATGTACACACCTGCACCCGGCTTGTGGAAAGGTGCCCTGTAGAACAAGGGTCTTGCTTTGTGCATAGCCACTCAATCATCACCTAAGTATGAACACAGCCAGGCTTTAGATCAGCATAATATTCAAAACAGAGTGGTGCCTCTCTCATGTGTTCTAGCACTGCTTCAAAAAAGCACTGGGGACACCTGTCCTTGTGAGACACCGTGCAACCTGACACGATATGGCAAGGAGCTATCCATGGTTAAAATCCCAAGCAAGGGTTCTGCTCGGTACCTCTCTAGAAAATACGACAGGTCTGAAGAATATATCAGGTATGACTGACAACTCGGTAGAGTCGCTTGATTAGAGGTCTGCCAGTGACTGACTAAGATATGACTGTGCACCCACAAAGCAGTGAAACAAGCCTGAAGTCTGACATGGTCATTAACTTGATTCATTTTAAATGCTGTAGGCATGGAAGTGATATGTCATGATAATTTACAGTTAACATAAAAGTGACTAGATAGATGATTATGTGTTAGGCGAAATCACTCTTGAGAGTTTATAGTGCAAAGGATTTAGGGGCAAAATTAATGTAATTTTCTCAATTTGGTTATATTTATGTACACCTTAAATAATTATAGTCTACTGTTCTGTTGTCTGTATTAATTGTTATATTGAAGGTTTACTCTCTTCTTTTTAGATAACGTTCTAATTATACTGTTTACAGAGACAACTTTCTTGTTTTGGATATTTTCTTTGAAGCTCTAAACTTTGAAACCATTGAGCAAAAGAAGGCTTATGATGTTGCAGGTTTATTAGGTAGGTTTTCCTTATCTTGAACTTCTTCTATAATATGCTCTGAATTCAGAGCAGGTGCAATTCTCTTTTTCTTTGAGATAAAGCATGATACAGTTTACATAAATACCGCTTGCTACAGGCTTTAGCTTTCTATCAGACCTACAGTACTTCTGATAAACACTGTTGTTTGAAGGTTTATGTATTTGTTCAAAGTGATGTCTTTAATTCAAGGTTTAAATCATGTTTTAAAAGAATAAAAGCTAGTTGCAATTATATTTCACCCCTGTAGTAATTTAGATTTCTACACTGTCTTTTTTTCAGGTGACATTGGTGGCCAAATGGGATTGTTTATTGGCGCTAGCATACTGACAGTCTTAGAAATCTTGGATTATATCTATGAGGTACATCCTCATTTTACTCAATGACGCATGCTATTCCAACATACGCTGAGACGTATAAAAGGGGTTCTCCTTACATTGACCAAATTTTGTGTGGTGAAATTGTCAATGACAAGAGTAAAGAAGTACAGTGTGGAAACACTGTACAGTATTAGACTAATGGCATGATCATTAAACTATGCCGGACTAAGTGGACAAGTCAGATGTTACGATGGGATGACTTACAGTCCGCCACTAACACCTTTGCTTGTCCCTCTCTCTCCCTCCCACCATAAAACCAAGGTGATCAAGCGCAGGCTACAGCGTTTGGTTAGGCCACAAAAAGGGGAAGAGAATAAAACACAGACAAGCACTGTTGCCACTGTAGGTCTAGAGGATATGAAATGCAAGGTACAGTAACTGCATGCCTTATGCATATTGCATATGTTTTTTATTATTATTCAATGTTGGAATCAAAGTGGATCTTTCTCAAGAAGATCCTATTGGGATCAAAACATTGATATGTTAAAACCAGTGGCAGCATGACTGAATGGTGAGCACTCTATTTTGTATACACTCATAGTTTAAGAACAAAACGATAAATGTTAGATTAGGTGGTGTCTAATATACATTATTCCAAAAATAAAACAGCATTGCAACGGGGTTTGCAAAGATGCACACATTTCAAACGTCATAATGTAACCAGCTTTATCATATTCATTTGACAGACAGTGTATTTGATTGGTTTGTTATTAAATTCAGCCTTTCCTTGCAGGAGCCCAATGATATGACAAGGAGTCAACCAGAGGGGGCATATGCTAACACCATCTTACCCAACCACCACCATCGCCATGGGCATCATGGAGTGTTTGAGGACTTTGCTTGCTAGAGCCAAGGATGTTTCCTGCCCCGATGACAACAAACGATGTCAGCTCTCTGTGCTGTAATTGGGCGTAAATAACAGACCCTCGGTATCTCAGTTTGACCTTCCTTTGCTGTCACCAGAGAAAGCTGCAGCCAAAGTCTAATACCGCACGTGTACTACAGACCACTTGTGTGTTGTAGGTACCAATTGAAAGCTACATTGTCATACAGCTCGGGACTCCGACTAATTTTGTTCTTCTTTAAATTAAATGCTGGGTACACTTGTCTTTTTTTTGACTACTTTTTCTTTCTTACGTTGTTCCATCTGAACAAGAAAAGGCACACATGTCACCCAATTTATAAAGAACAGTCGACAAATCTCAATTAAATATGAAATTATTATCTTTTGTCTATACCCCTTTAAAATTACTTATAGGTGCCCAATGAATTAAAATTACTTATTGGTTCCTAATGAATTGTACCATATTTAACTATTACATTATGTATTGATGAAGTAGAATGATTGTCCCGTTATGACAAATCAGATAAACAGACCATATTCCATTCGCATCAATATTTTGTAGAAAACAGAAAGAGTATAAGGACATTTGTAATTTTAAAAGTATCACATTACTGTGGCTTTGCTATAGCTTCATAATTTCACTAATGTTTAAGATTGTGGTAAAGATTGGGCAGTAGCACTATGCCTGTACATAGGTCCAATGATAGAGTCAGAAAAATAAAATTTTCATGATCAATCATTATTATTAGTAGTTTAACTTATGTGATAAACATTTTTAAATATGGTAACGTCATGATTGTAGCAATTACAATAACTTATTTATGATAAATTTCTAGGCCAGTAAATAAAATGGAGTATCAACCATATTGTGTTAGGATTATGTTCGTCTTCATTATTTTTCATTTTGACTTTGTTTAAATAAGATTTGAATTTTTTTTGAAAAATTTGAACAAAATATCTAAAAAAACAAGTAAGCTTTGTCTGTCAAAAATATAATTTGTTAATAATTTTATATTCAGACCTATTCTCATTGTACATGACCTACCTGTTACTTTACCCCGAACCATAAGGAACATTTGGAGGGAAACATTTTGGGACAAGTTAGTGGCGATACTGTAATCTAAGAAAAGGGAAACAAGTCCAAGTTGGTTCATTTTTTAAATAGCAAATCACTATTTCATAATATAAACTCATTACTGACAGAAATGTTTGCACCTCCTCGAAGAATCAGGCATGCATTAGTTTGTGTGTAAACCAGTGTCCACATACATCACTGATCACTTCACTTATCATCAATGCTTTCTTGAATGCCGAAGTTTGAAAAAGTGAAATTCTAGCTGATGGCTGATGGAGAGTTCTTAACGTCTACTGAGTTTGTTGTTAAAGTGTTGGATCTAGAAACCAAACTGCTATAACACATCTGTAAATCAGTAACAGACCTATCACTGACTTTTAGACAATCCACTGTGGTTGAGACCTTTACTATTTGGGTGGAAATGCTAGCTGTTGTCTTGCACCTTATGTTACACTGTGGGATTGCGTAAGTATCGGATAGACATCAATCTGTGAATACAGCTATTATGTTTCCGATTTCATCTGTTTTGATGACTACCCTGTTCAAGAAAGTGCAATATGTCACTTTCTGGTCAGGCTGCAGGCTACAAACCTTACTTTAGGACCAACTGTAATTTTCAATATAGAACAGAATAACTTTTTATAGTTAGAAAAAGGTTGTAACATGTTCAGGATGGATTGCAGTTCCATCGGTTTGCAGAGTCCCCGACTTTTGGTGAAATAATCATTGTAAATGGCTGTTTAATATTCATAATCATGTGTCACTATGACATTTTCAAAGGTTTCCAATCATGGTCTCTGATGGCATCCTGTACTGGCTATGCATAACAATCTTCTACTCTGTTATTATCAATAGGAGTATCCTTTGACAAGTCACACAAGGCTTTGTTTCCAGGAATGAACATCGTAACACACTGTAACGTTTTGTTTTAGGCCGTCTAAGCCTGTTAGTATTGATTGTAGATACTTTTTATTATAAATCTTTGGAGCCTCTTTTTCCAAACCATACAATCCCATTGTGACACATGGCTTATGTGTCCAATTCATTTGTAGAAGAATTAGTGGAATGACTGATAAATATCTCGTAGATGTTATCAATTCCACGCAGTGTAGGCTACCATGTATCCTTGACGTTTTTAAATCGGTTGTTGAGATGAAGTGGACTAGCTACAGAAATGGGGTTTTCCCTCTTGAAATTTACTACATTTTTGTTAAATTACTCAATTTGTCACCTCCGTTATATTTGCTTAATCTTAGTTTGGCCATCAATTATTTTGCTTTAACTACTTGCTTCCTGACTGTTATCACAAAATGTATGTAAATTAATCTATCTGTTAGAATTTGGTTTATATCTGATCATATGTTTGTTTAAACTGAATGTTGCACAAAAAGCTTGTGGGTCAGTGGAAAAGCTAATGCAGGGTAGCTGTCATTGAATAGCTATATAACATAAATGGTAATAGACAATACAACCACACAAGGAACACTTCTACAATTTTGTACAGAAATATTATATTGTGTCTGTTTCCTGTGTTAGAATACATTTTATAAATGTTATGGTAATTCAAATAAATATTAAAGATTAGATTGATAAATGAAATGCCTCATATCTCTGATTGACAAACGTTTTTCCAAATATAAATGTTGTCAGATTTAAGGACCTATGTTGTTTTCTCTCGCAATGCTACACATTATCGTCATATTCTGTGAGAACTAAATAACATTGCCCTCCAGACAAAATAGCAGCCTGGCTAAAAATAAAGAAAAAAACGTCTATAAAAGCTTGATTTATTTTGTTCATCAGCATACAAGAGAAATCTACATAGCACTGAAGTAGTTTGTTTCTCTAAAACAACACGTTACAAATATCGGTTCTTCAAAATCATATGTCCAAATCTGATATATATATATATAGTCTGATATACTGTATTTGTGTAACATTCATAAACGCCAATGTTTACCTAATGCGCCGATGTTTCCTGAGGGCACTGAATAAGTTAATCAAAAAGTCACATAACCGATGATAGCCTAACACACAGTTGATACTAACAAAAAAAGTTAACCCTTAGATGAACCTAAGTCCCATGGGAGGAGAAAGCCTTGTGAGTGTATGCAACATGGAGTACAAAATAATTATATACAATTAACTTTCAGCTGCCCTATAGTTATGTGGTTTAACAGAATGCCTGAGGGTATGGCGTATGGGCTCTTAAAATACTTTAGCTGTAATTACTCCAGAAAGTTTCCTTAGTTCTCTCTCCTTAGACATCAGAAAAATGCAGGTTCCAAAACTGAAAGGCAACTAACTTGCTGTAGGGCAAATCGGTGGAATAATGATGTGAATTACTCACGTACAGAATGTAAAAAAAAAATGTAATTCAGGATATTAATTAAATTTTTAGATAAATAATTTAACAACACAAGGTTACTTGTTAACAGCATACTTAAGGCCAGGGCTGGCTGAATGAGTTATCATGTGCTCTTCTGCTGACACCTAAAGGCCAACAAAGGCGATGACCAAAAGCTGTTTGTTTGCTGAACACAACCTAGCCTACAACAGATTAACCATACTGCATTCATGCTACCTACCCTATATAACAACTAAATATGTGTACCTCAAAGTATCTGGACACCAGGCTTCATGCATAATATTATGCATAGGAATGTGTAAACAATCCAGAAAATTCAACAACCTCTTTGAAGGACATTTGCAAATGTAGCAGTAATATTTTAAGTATGTAAACTTTTACCCTGTGAAATAGTCTGATTGAATTGTTTTCATTTTCCCCCACCACCCTGCGTTCCTTCAAAAATATTGTTCATCACTGTATGGTAACCTTGGAATTCAAAATATATAAAAATATTTAAAAAATATATAAATAACAGGGAAGGCATTATATCTAAATAAGAATTTATTTCATAATTACAAGATTTCACAGTTCTTTTGAGGATTTTACAATACCAATTTACTTAACATCATACATTATTTACAAAACAATGTGTAAATCATGAAATCATAAATCATGTAAAAACAAACAGCCATTTTGATTTTTAATTAGTTCCTAAAAGATTCCTGATTTGTTTTGCTAGACATGGCCAAATATGTAATTAAACATCTTCACAAATTGATTTATCAAAGGCTCAGTAATTTAATGTCTAAACAATTATGGTACAATTTACACTTTCAATCAGTAGCCAATACATTATTGAACAACTGTAACCGAATTCTTCTAAAATAAAAAACAGACAAAATATGAGAAAAGAAATATATATAAAGAAAGATTATCTCTCTCCCCTTATTACCGCATAAAATAATATTCAACAGTGTAAACAATGCTAATGAACTAAACTTAAAATATATACACAAATAATGCAAAAAGGTCTAATTTAGCTTCTGCCTTCTTAAATAGCATAACGTACAGTAATCTCATATGGACTATAGTGAAATGAAAGAACAGTTAACATAACATTTACAAAACCTATACTTTATATTGAGTAACATCTCAATAGATACTTGTATGCAACAACTGCACGAGAGGTGTCCATTATGCTTCTTGGTGTGAGATACATTATTAATGGATCTTTCTGTTAACACTTCATTTAGGCAATATCAGTGTCAATGATTTTTATATCATAAATATTACGTAACATGACTACTTACAGAATATGTAACAAAAGCTTTACTCATTGTCCTTGATTGAACAGTTGTTCAATTGCGTCATAGTATTGCACATATTTAACCAATATTAAAACTTACAACTTCTAGGTACCTGCTTCGTCCACATCTCTATTAAAAAGGCCTCTGTCTTTTCTACACTCAGGGAAAAGGTTTTTTTTGTTGTTTTTTTACAAAAAATATTGTAAATATAGGATTATTGCTGTGAAGAATGTAAATAATTCAAACCTACAAAAACAATTGCTAATACTGCTGAAGTCTATAGGAGTTGCTGGGTAATAACACAACAGAAAAACATATATGAAAGCTATTACGCACAGTTATTTTTTCAAAATAGGCTTAAAGTGCTGCCAATAGAAATACATTTTTCACTTGATGTAAAATTCAGGTGTAGGTAATGATAAAGTCTTACATTACAAACTTACTTATTACTTTACAATGATTCATAATAATGCATTTTGGAGTCATATCTGGATTTGAACAAGGTCTGTCTGAAAAATAGACCCATACATTCTTAATTGTATGTTCATCAATAACTTGTGCCATGAGTTCAGTAAGATCATTAGCGCCATAACTATGACATCAACAAAAAAGTTACTATTAACTAAGTTTGTGATTAACAGAACATGTAGGCATGGATAGGATAAGGAGCTATACAATGCGGCTAGGGAGTAACAATAATCACAAGCATTAATGGATAAAGGCTTCAGACGTTCTAACCTTGAACATCTTTTTAACGCAACAGTAATCTCATTCATGCATTTGAGAAATACATCAGTGTCTTAACAATAACCTCTTCAAATTGTCTAACCCTTAGGCAAAAGAATTGGAAGCACAAGAAGAGATTTAGGATAATATAATGCTAAATCACATAAATACATGTTACCGGCAAATTCACACCTACACAAATCAGTTTGTCATCAAAACTGTAAATGTTTTAAAATCACATTTCATTGCACACTTATCTTTGAGAGACTAACTATAAAAACAAAAATGCTTAGGCAAAGGCAAACAAATGGAAATGTGCTTTGGTCAATTTAAAACTTTGAATGATCAAGTGTACAAAGTTGCACTAGCTTACAGCCAAAGCACAAAAGTAACACTAATAAAGGAGTACCTTTCTGTATATAAAAGTAGTGACTAAACATCAAAATTAGTTGAACCATTTGAAAACACGTTTGGTTTGAGCAGCTCTTTAAAATGGACAGAATATTTGTATTGTAAACATTTAGCAAAGGTTTTGGGAATGTACTGCATTTTTTACACTTACCCACACAGAGTTTACATATGGGTTTAAATTCACACACACACACACACACACACACACAAACACACACACACACACACACACACACACACACACACACACACACACACACACACACACACACACACCAGAGCAATGTATCAAGCGTATGCAGTCAAGTGCTGTTTCCTTGCTCCTGTTCAAACAGCAGCATGGCAAGCTGGGAGCGTGACCCTAGACCACCTAGATTGCTCTGGACACACCTGTGGTAAATATCCTCACTGAGCCTTGGATTGCAGGCCTGGTAGCGGTACTGCTGGAGCAATGCAGGCTCTACCGCTCTGAAAACATGTAGTATCGAATACTTGACAAACATATCATAGATGTCCAAGGTCTCTAGGATCTCTTCGTTCTCCTGCACGTCGGCAGCCATACGCGTGCGTGTTGCCATGTAGTCAGAGTTGTAGAAGCAAGCCTCCTCAAAGGAGCTGCGGTCAAAGTGGCCCGCGTCCTTGATCAGGTCGACTGTGGTGGGGGGCTGACGGTTGTGGTAAGCAATATCTGGGTTATAATCTTGGAAGTGAATGGGAAAGAACACCTGCCAGTTGTTGATGGAGTTCATACGGCAGCGGTTCAGGAACTCAGAATTTATGTTTGTGTTGACATTGGCTACAAAAAACAGCGTGTCCACAGGATGCTTTTTCGAGATAATGTCCATGAACTTGATTTGTGAGGGGGTTTCTGTCTTCACACTTATCCATGGGATCTTTACAGTAGGGTACTTGCGTTCGTACGTGTTGATCTGGGCCTTAACACTGGCAAAGATGTCATTCTGGTTGACCTGCTGAGCCTCCAAAGGGTCGTATATAAACAGGAATGTCAAGATGGCATTTTCACTACTTTCAAAGGCATTGGAGGCAAACACATCTAAGAAATGGGGGATGTAACTTCGGTCCTGGAGAGTAATAGGTAAAATAATATGAACTCTTGTGGCCTCAGTGACATAGGGCATAGGGATGATCTCTATTCTGCTCAAGGGACGTACTAGATGGACCCGCTTTGCGATTGAGCGACTGTGGCCTTTCTGATTGACCACCTCCAGCTGTAGGTCCAGGGTGTACTCCATACCTCTTGTGGGGTCGAAGCGCCTGTACCCATTGATCAGCTGCTGCTTCTTCAGATGTAAGACAGGCTTGTACTTTTTGTTTAGTTCCCCCAATGCTACCTCAATGACATCCGCTACATCCATTCGATCGATACCACTCAGTTCACACTTGGGAGAGCCATCGACGCATGAAAAGACCTGGTTCTCGGTAAAGTAGTCCCACCCAAGGACTTCAAACCGTGACTTTGGCTCAAAGGGTGGATTGATTCCAACAGGCCATTGAGAGCTCCGTTTGCCATCAAAAGACACCTCACTTACATTCTTTATTTCAGCCTGCAAAAAAAACATTTCAATCATTTTATTAAAACAGTCACTTCTGAAAGCTACTTTAGTTTGAGCTCAAAATTAACTACTAACCAGCAGTTTTTCTTGCAACTCAGACATAAGATGAGTGTTTTAAAAGAGGATAACTTGGGCAATTCAAATATATCTTACTTGCAGCTTAGCAATGTCATCATAGGTCCTCTGAAGTTCAATCTCGGTGAAATGTTTGTGTAGCCGATACATCTGCTCAGGGTCTGACACTGGGTGGACTGTCAGAGCGTTCTTGAATTGTGCATTGTCCTCTTTACTTGGATCGGAGTTCTTGCCCATTTCATGGTGATAGTATTGTAGCCCCTGTAATCAAGTTAACAGAATCAGATCAATCATGTCAATAGTCAACTATGGCTATGAAATGGAGCACAAAGTCAAACCAAGTATGATAGATCACTTGGTATTATATAACACATTTGGCTAGACTTTGCACAGCCAATGAGAAATTTAAAATGCTTTAAAAAAGCAATTAAAAGTATAACACCATTCATCACTGTGGGGTAAATAAAGAACTAAGAGTACCCAATCTATGATTAACACCAGAAAAGATCTAAATAAGCACCAAAATCCAACTTGAAGACACAATCATTTAGGATGAGGAGAGTAAGCACCTAATCTGCTTCCGAGAGAGCTTGAGGTAAAAGTGAATCCAATCTGATCAAGCTATTCAAAGAACAGAGGGGGACGACCTTACTGAACAGAGGTCATGGTGACTAACTAAATGTCTACCAACAGATTATGAAATCTAATAATGTGCATTAAAGAAGCCTAGAAATGTTACATGTAAGCGTAATTTAGGTCATTATTTATTATTTTAACTAATGTTTGCACAGAAGTGTTTTGTGCAAGAGTTAAAACAGAGGAAAGTACATTTTAACTATTATTTTTACTTTTCTCCTCGCAGACGTTTTTCTGCAGGAATTATTTTGCCTTGGATATGAATAGAAAATGTTTATCAATTTGATTTACGACAATACTTCAATGTATAGTCACAGGAGAGAAAATGGGATCGCAAGTACAAATATGGAGAGGAGTTCCACATTTAACTTATATATATCTATATATAAAATATATCTGACTACAAATGAAATAAAATGTTGAGATGTTCAGGAATACAAGAGTATGATTTATTTGATTAACAAGGTACCATAAGTCAAGTGGAAAAGGCACCCACAGCTCATTTGAATGTCAAAGTATTGCTCTCAGTAAGTTTGGGCAATCTGTGCAATATAACAAGTGCATAATTCAATGTCCAACCTACCTCATGTTCATCGACACAGTTGGTATTGGCATAATCAATAATGCATCTCCCAAGCCACTCGTCTGGTCTTGCACTCAAAATGTCATTTCTGCAGTTCTCCAGGTATGGCCTGAGCCGAAGAAGGAGGGTGCGGGACAGGAGATACCCAAATCCACCATAGCAATACCTCCCTTCCATCTCCCCACCTATAAATTCTTCAGGGCTTCCCATGTATAGCTCCATGTTCATGCTTAGATGACCAACAAGATCTTTGATCCGGTCCGCCTCTGTGTAGGTGTCATCTTGGACAAAGTAGAACCAGTCATACTCATTTATGTAGTGCTCTAGAATGTACTTGATTGTCTGAAACATGTTCCAAATGAGTCTCTCATCACCATGAGTGACAATGAACATGCCATGAGGTACTTTGCGATTTCGCGTCCCGGTAAAGAAGACAACACTGTCCAGGTGGTGGCTAATTGTGCGGTTCACTGCCACGCCAAGGGTATTTATTGTGTTTTTGGATGTCATCACTCCTACAAACAATCGTTCTCTTATTCCCAGCTCTGTGCTTATGTACTTTGCTCTAAAACACAAAAGTTAATAAAGAATTAGTAACATTTCCAGAAAACTAATAGATAAAGTATGTCCAAACTCCCAATGAGTCTAGTGTCCAAGATATATGTTTCCCATTATGGTCTCGGACTAAATAAAGGAACAACCAAAACATACAACTGATCCAGGCTGCTCTAGGTTTTGTTTACACTTTGTTTCGAAAAGAAGAGGGGCACTTTAAGGATAGTCTGCCTTTACAACCTAAACATTGGATAGCATCCAAGATTTAGAAGTTAGCTTCGCAGAGGAAGGCCACACAGCTTAGGCGGCATGGTAACTTGTCTTTGTGACAAGGTTAAAACTGCAATCAAATAAATCTCTGTAAATCTCTTAACTATTAAGAAAACCGACAAACTGGCTACAACAAGTGCAGATCTACTGTATGATCCTGCACTATACAATAAATTGAAATATATGAGACTGAAAATAAATCTGCTCAATAAGCACTGCAGTCAAAATGTGATATTTATAATTACACTTATTAAAGTAGAGGCAATAATATAAAGGCTACACTTTTGTTGTATCTGTTTCACCAATTAGAACATAGGTTAATCATATACACTTGCAATTATATGCAGCTGGCTGATAAGAAAGAAAAAAATTGGGTTATCTCCAAATAGTAGCCTATGCCAGCTTGATTAATCTTGGGCAAAAAGTTAGGTTCAGTTAAAAGCATAGTGAGTTTATACATGCATTTATTTAGTCTCTACCATTTCTGTTAATATTGCTGTCTTAAGTGTAACAATAACTACAGTTAAGGTGTAACTTACCGGAAAAGTTTCTTAGGGGAGCTTTGTTGAACTGGTTTATAAGGGACAATTCTTGGGTCAAAATCTTCCTCGGGATCCACATCGTTGGACGTCGATATTGAATTGGGTTTTCTAGCTCCTTTTAAATTACCATCTTGAGTCAAACTTACTTCACCAATTGTTTTACCATCAATTAGACATGATTCATCCACCCAATTTACACTTAACAAACTCAACGTAAACCCTAAAGAAATGCCAATGATAACCGGCCCGATCGGCCTAAGGACAGAAATAAACATAGAAAATCGCATTTTCCGCGTCAGGCTTTCGTCGCTCCTCGTTCTTTTGCAGCCGTACAAATAGGCATATAATTGTTATTATGGACTATACATCTAGGCACATTAAAAAGAAACACAGCTCTTCATAAAAACCTAGATTTTATTTAAAAATACAATCAGGTTTCGTACGTGTCAGTACAGTCTTCCTAAACAGGCTCCTCCCAAACTAAACACAAACGTCAGAAACTACGTTCCATGACGTCTGTCTTGGAAAGCCTGGCTACAGTGCGTATGGGGCGCACCGAGCTTGAGTTGCTGAAGAAGGTAAAATTGTACCGGAACACCGCCATGAATGGAAACAGCTAATGTATCCATCAGGTTATAGTGAACCGAAGATGTGGCAGGGAAAACAAACAAATAATGTATATTAATTAGATGTAGTCCAAATTGAGATTTTTAACCTACAATTTCACATATCCAGTAAGAATGGCCTTTGTAATGGGCCTACTGGTTAATGGGTACTATTGATTGTTTTGATTGGCAAGGACTCAATTGCAAATATTTATCCAACTGAAAGCCAGGCAATAAAAGAGAGGGGGTTACATTACTGCAATAAAACAGGAAGACGTCTATATGATTAAATGAGAATTGCAAGAGGACATCACTGATAAAGACGTTACATTGCCGAACATGTGCTTTTCGTCAGAAAACTACACTCACTACAAGACGTTCGGAAGGACCCAATGCACCTCATTTCCGTTTAGGCCTGTTTTTAAGTAAATGTACATTTGAACCATATAAAAGGTTTTACCTTTATGATATCAGTTGAATCAAATACAACCGTTTGATAACACTGTTTAAAGCAATATTGCCGCTTTAATCTGGTACATTCGAATAGCTAAGCATTTGTGTACTTCAAATGGGTATTGTTGAATAGGTATGCAAATGGATGCCTGAGACTTTGAATATCTTCTGGAAGTGCCAGGCTGGTTAACAGGCGTTCCCTTCGTTGCTTTACTTTTGCACATTAAATCAAGTTTCGCATGTGAGGTTTCTAGTACTTGCTACTCTCACAGGCGGTATCACGGTGAGTTAGCACTGTCCTGATTTAACACAATTTATTGCATTTCCGAAATGGAGTGTCGTGTCTTATCCATTCAGAGTCATGTTGTCAGAGGATACGTTGGGAACAAGTCGGCAACATTCCCATTGCAGGTGAGTAAGTACACAATTCTACACTTGCTGCTTACCTTGTGTGTTTTGAAGCTGAGGTTCGAATTTTACAGAAGCATGTTCTTCTATCATCTACGCATTTGGCCACAGGTTGTCAATGCAGCGTAGTTCTAGCGAAATAACCAACGTTTGCAATCAGTCGTTAATTAATTGCTTTAGTAAGTAATAGTAATAAAAAAGGACTACAACTAAATGATGTCATCCGGAGTATTCACGCACACTGTTTGGGAAATGGAAACCGTTATTCTATATGGATTCATTGTTAAATTAATTTTAAAAAACTAAAACTAATTATTGTTGTCAGGGACAATATTGGGGTGGAAATGCGCATGTTAATTCCTTTTATTGCGTGGTAACTATAATTTCAGGGTAATTTTACGAGGACTAAGGATTAGGCCTAATTATGATAGCATAAATAGATAAAAAATATAACATCTAAATTATTTCTGTCTTTCATAGGTTCTTGGGTTTGAAGTGGACTCTATCAATTCTGTGCAGTTCTCCAATCATACAGGTTTGTGCACCAATGCAGTATTTCACTTTGTAGCATCACAAATAACTGGATATAGCCTATTGCCATATTCACAGGGGTTAGCCCACATTTTACTTGTCATTCACAATAGGCAAGGTAAGGCAAATGTATTTATATAGAACATTTCATACACAGGCACAATTAAAGAACAATTCAACAAAAATTATTTGAGAACATGTATGTTTTAATTCGGGATTTAAAAGTAGTCACGTTTTGATCGAGCCTCAGATCATCTGCAAGATCCTTTATTTGTTTGACTAGTTTGTTGGCTATGAGCAAAAACCTGCTTCTCCTTTATTGTCTTGACTTTGGGAAAAGTTAGCAGACCCATTCCAGATTTCCTGAGGGGCCTAGAAGGTTCATATTGTATTAACATGCCAATAATTTGGGCCCTAGACTATTTAGTGATTTACAGGAGAGCAACGGTATTTTAAAGTAAATTCTCAGACAAGCAGGGATATTCTGAATGAGCTGCAATTGTCTAACCGCTTCTTCAGGGATTCCAAAGATAAGGCTATTACAGCCCATACATTAAATGTATTATTATTAGTAGTAGTCTTCTAGCCTACTGGTTATAAACACAATTATATGTTTTACTAAGTCTTGTTGGGCATTGAGTCAAAATATCCATTATTTTTACACTACATAATTTAATCTCCATTCAAAGTGAATGTGATTTAATGAAAGCTATTGAGTAGGATTATATATTTTAAACTGACATACATATTTGTTGCACAGTTCATAATTATGACCACACAAAAAAGGCTAGGGTAGGGTAACTTAATTTGATGCTGAAAACCAATGCCAGTGTGAAGCGGTTTAGTTGATTTTAGGAATATAAATATTGGATTGCAATGATAAACCTAGCTGGATAAAAAATTATGTATATTAAAAATCTACTATACAGTACACCGGTATTTACATGCCAACCATTTCCAAATATAGAAGATAGAAAAAGTTCAGGCCCAAGGCTCCTTGTCATTTCCAAAAATAGATCTCAGGAAAGAAAAAGAAGAATATAAAATGCTTGGTGTTTTTCTTTTGTTTTTGTAATTGCTTATACATAGCAATAAAATAGCACTTGTTTATTTAAACAATTAACTACTTATTTAAACAAGCAATTATCTGTCATATTAATACTTTTTTTGTTTGTGTGTCAAGCATCTCTATAAATCATTTGAAAAATATGATCCTTTTCTAAGTTTTTTTAGGAAAAGGATCCTTTAAACAGTTGATTCAATTGTTATTGTATAGACAATGTTAACTATTGATGGATTAAGCCAAGACCTTGGTAAATGTTCAGATAATCCTGGGGTTAGCTAACCTAGCTCCTTAGTATCGTCAACGTATGGAGGTATCTTTTTCCCCTTCATTTCTTTTCAAGTTCCCTTCCCACTGCTCTTGGGCCCAGGCCAAAGTGGCCTCCTCTGAAAGTAGGATGACTGTGCCTTGGTTGTCAATTCGCTCCTCTTCAGCTCTCATTATTTTGCTCACAATGCGTTCTCTGTGCTTTATAAACCGCAAAGAACCGTAGAATGGATGGATGCGTTCACATCATTAATACAGAGTTTGTTTGTCCTCCTGCTCTGATTTCCTGCTGGGCTAAATTCTGTGTGAGTTCACCACCTGCAGTTAGATTAAACAGAACACTGGTGGGAAAGAAAGGAATTGGAGATTGTACAAAACATTATTACTACATCAAAGATATACAATGTTGCTATCTGTCACTCTTTCTCTTAGAAAAATCTAATGTTTATCCAAGTGCTCACCGATGTTTAACATGTTTGAGAAACCGTTCCATGAGGCTTTCGCCCCTTCATGATTTTTTTGTTTAATATGTTTGAGAGATCGTTCCATGAGGCTTTAGCCCTTCATGATTTATTTTGTAACTGTTCTGCTCATGTGGTGCAAACATTCTTAAGATATTTTGGCTGTTGACCCTGAGACTTTAACTACGTTTTTTTTTCTTTTGTTAATTGTTATGCTTGCTGTTATTTTCA
Organism: Galaxias brevipinnis; assembly: GCA_036023535.2. Taxonomy (NCBI): domain Eukaryota; kingdom Metazoa; phylum Chordata; class Actinopteri; order Galaxiiformes; family Galaxiidae; genus Galaxias; species Galaxias brevipinnis. Next base: position 51,946 of record JAVQIZ010056091.1, read on the forward strand.
AGTCAGGAGTATCCAATTTTAGCAAACAGATTTAGTATAGGTCAGTATATTAACAGTGGTCATTTACCAATATCATTCAAAGTTAGCCAATTGACCTATATCTACTTAGTTAAGTGGCTTGCTATTTGATGTGAAGATTTTAGTTGCTATCAGACAGTAAAAAAACTACCAAAATGTTTTATGAGCAAGACCCTTTCTTTAAAGACAGAGTTAAATGACTTATACTTTTTTTAAGGTTATGCACATTGGAAGGGGCAGGTGCTGACTGCAGATGAATTGAATGTTCTGTATGATGGAATCAAACTCAACCAAGTTAACCATTACGACTATGTCCTTACAGGTGAGTCACAGGTTGTACATTCACACACACTCAGTTGTCAAGTTTAATCATGTCTTTATCTTTGATAAATGTGAATCGTCTGTATCAGGGGGATATGGACTGTAGATGAAGTAAGTTATCTCCCAACATATATATTCCGACACTCCATGCTGATCTGTTTTTATTTTTGCTGTAAATTGCTTTGATGGGGTTTGATCACAGCTCTGACGCAATCAGATATTCTAAATTCAAATAGGTCAAAATAGGGCATTACATAGTGTTATTTATTCATTGTCAGACCAACATTAGTCCTGGTTTCTTTTAAATGCATATCAATGGTGGGATAACATGTCATTGCAATGAAGCACTATTTCCTACTTTGTTGTACAATACCTCTTATTGTAAGTTTCAGTCAGTAAAATTTTGTTATAACAGATTGCATTTTGTTCTGATAATAAAGAGGCCGAATGTCCAGACTTGGCAGGAGTCATGCTAAACCAGCTACCTAGTTAAGAAATGTTTGACTAAAACATGTTGCCATTTGAAGTCCTTTCCAAAATGTGTTTTATTGTTTTAAAATGTTTTTTTAAACATTAAACAATGTGTCACTATATCAGCCAGCGGTTTCAGACTTAGCAAATGCAAGTGCATTTCTACTTGCGTTCTTCCCACCCCTTCTTATGCAGAAGTAGTACCCGTAATACTGCTACCTAAGTTCAACTAAAAAATATTTAGTAATTTAGCTTTCTAAGTTGTATTTATTAATTGAATGTTCTCCTTCCAAAGGGTACTCGAGGGACACATCCTTTTTGGAGACGGTGGTTGATATTGTTCAGGAGTTGAAAAAGGAAAATCCCAGCTTAGTTTACGGTGAGTCAGTATTATGTGAATGCAAATTTATAACAAGTTTGAATTGAATTTGATTTTTGATTGATTTTTATTGAATTTAGTTTGAATGTACCCTTCTTTTCTCAGTATGTGATCCAGTTATGGGAGACCAAGGTGCTATGGTATGTTTTCAAGGGTTCCCATTTCTGCACACGTTATTCTATAAAAATAATGTTAGACTGGACAGTCTATAAAAATATCTAAGAACCCACACCTTTACTCTCACAGTATGTCCCAGAGAATCTTCTCCCTGTCTATAGAGACAAAGTAGTACCTGTTGCTGACATTCTTACCCCCAACCAATTTGAAGCTGAGTGAGTATCAATTTAGGAAAACATTGCTGTTCTTCTGTTTTTATTATGTTGATTGTTTATTTATTTTTGCAATGAGAAATTATCGTAATTAAAGGGATCACCAATTTTCTTAAACAATATATGTTGTTTAGGCTAAATTATGTAAGTGTATTGAAGAAGTTCAGGTCATAGGATCAATGCAAGGGAAATTCACGTGTTTTCCCGACCACCAGCATTTAAATGGTTAAATCATTGTACACCACATTTCCCATAGATCATTGCACAAATCAAACTTAGAACCAGCAAACGCTCTCCCATTGGCGGTAGTTTAAAAAAATTCAGGAAGGACCCCCGATGATGCAATAGTTATTTCCCATATATAATTGCACGAATCAAACTTAGAACCTGCAAACGCTCTCCCCTTGGCAGTAGATTAAAAAAATTCAGGAAGGACCCACGATGATGTAATAGTTATTTTCTCAAATCGTTTGACATTCTGCTGTTTGATTGTGAAATGCTAAATGCCGATGCAATGTTTAATATACATCATTGGTATATGACTAAAATCATATTAAAAGATAAAAAATAGGTGAACCATCGCTCTAAGTCTCTTATAGATCACATTCATATCTTAAATTGGAGAATAAATAAAAAAATATATTTCTTCTCACATCGACTTCGAGTAGTGAATAGGGAACACACACCCTGGCAGTTTACTCCTAAAAGTAGATTAGTAAAATACTTTTGTCTTTGTTTTGTACTTAGTAAGTGATTGTCAGAGTGAATACTGTTATCAGTATATGCTTGCTTCCAGGATAGGGAATGTTCTTCTAGCATACCATGTCAAAATGTGTATATAACTGGTTCTAATGTGTTCCTCAGACTGTTGAGTGGAATGAAGATCAGAACAGAGAAAGATGCTGTTGAAGTAAGTTTTAATATGTAGCAAACTATTTATTTTTTTGCATATATTTTCTTGGGTGCTAAAAATTAGGATCTGATTTTTCCTCCAGGTGATGGATGTTCTCCATAAGATGGGCCCAGACACAGTGGTGCTCACTAGCACTGACTTGCCTTCTCAACATGGTGACCAGTTTCTGGTGGCTCTTGGGAGCCAAAAGATAGGTGAGATAACTACATTGACTGACATATACTGTACATGAAGAATGCCTTTGAACATTTTGTCATTAACCACATAGACAGACTGTATTTCTATATGTTTTCTAAAATGTTATACATTACTTGAAATAAATATCTGTGAAAGTACTTTTCTGCAACTATAACTTCTGATTGTATATGACCTGGTGATTAAAAGAAAGACCTGATACTTCATCAAATTTGACAGAATATGCCATGCTGCTTCTTACATTCTTTTAATTCTTCTTATCAAATGTTATAATACTCCTACTTCTCTTCCAGTAAGACCAGATGGGACCAAGACCACCCAGACGATCCGCATGGAGATCCCCAAGGTGGATGCAGTGTTTGTTGGGACAGGGGACCTATTTGCAGCCATGCTGTTGGCTTGGACTCACCACCACCCCAGAGACCTAAAGGTTGGTGATATTTTAGACTTGTGTGGTTACCATATGGACAAAACACTGTTTTGTTGTATTTTATCAAATCTCTTTGTGTCAAAAGTAATGATTTGTTTCTTATTTATTCTAGGCTGCCTGTGAAAAGACTGTCTCGGTCATGCATCATGTCATACAGAGGACATTTAGCTATGCAAATGGTAAGACCCTCAAGTGTTTTCTAAAATCCAGTAGGAAGTGTATGTTATTTTGCTGTTCTCACATTTGTGTGTGAGTACTTTTGTTCCTTAAAATTATCGTCAATCTTTAATCTATGTAGCAGGAATGCTCATACACGAATGGGACCCTTACGGGATTGAATTATACAGTTCATGTGTTTTTATATTCATATGAGTCCTTACGTTTTTTTAACATCAATATTCTCTGGCAGAGATGGCTGGCCCTGGGAAGAGGCCTAGCCCTGCACAACTGGAGCTGAGAATGGTCCAGAGCAAATCAGACATAGAAGATCCTTCTATTGTAGTGGAGGCAGCAATATTATAATACAATTTCTTCATAAAAATTTATGATTTTTACATCAAAGATGATCATGCCTTATAGTTTTTCTATAGAGCTCCAATTTGTCAGGGAGCTCAAGGGGGAACAGTATGTCTTACACACACATAATCACAAAATCAGTGTTATGTTTGTGCATACACTATAACCTTTATTGGTGTGATTTCCTCTTTAAAGACAAGCAGACATACCTGTCTGTGAACATATTATTAGCAATGAACATTGACATGGATTGTGCATATTTTTGTAGTCAAAACTTGCATGAATGTAGATATTGCTGAAATAATAATGGATTTTGTCTAAAAAAACGTCTCTTTAGTTATTAGTTTATAGAATATGCATGGTTTAGCCACAGTGTGTATAATATGTCATGTGTCTATTTCATATGTCATAGATAGGTTTCTGGTTAAATCAGCTAGAAACATTAAATGTAAAGTTTTTTTATGATTCTTTTGTCGTATCAATAGCCTTATCAGTGTCTTAAATTTTAAAGCTGAGGTATCAATATTGCAACGGTAATATTAATAAGCCTACTTATGTTGATTATAGTTTTTCCATGGTTATCACTATTTTCATATTTAAAAGATTGTGTTCTTATGGTCTGAATGATTACATAAATGGCCTTAAGCAGAATAAACTGCAGTATTGGTAAATTGGCTTGTATCAATACTCATGTATTAAGTAAATATATACTTTCTTTTCAAATGAAGTGCCAAGCTGAAGCTGCTATTGTGATCTGGAGCGAATCTCAATTAGTAATTATTAATAAATAATTTTTGCATAAAATTTGACTAGTATGGTGATTTACTTTTTATATTGTTTAGTAGGTGTGTGTGTGGGGGGGGGTGCTTACCTTCGTATTAGGGACAATATTCAACAAAAAAAGTAGCAAATCCTGGACTAGACTTGAATTATGGTTGAAGGTTTTCCATCATGACACAAGGAGCACCAGACTTAACTGAAACAAATACATTTGTGGGAAGGACTGATGATTGCCAGAACTCTAATACATTAATATCAAAGTGCAAGGACAGCTAATCTGTTCTTATCATTTCACTGCTACAGTTTGATTACACTCTTTCCCAGCATAGGTAGCTAGCATTGACCCCCAAAAACAAATGAATATGTTCACCCAACTTCATTCCAATGGCAACAAAGAACACAAAGGTGATGTGTTATGTTAAGTGCACCTGTTTCTAACAATTGGACAATTTCCACAAAGCACCAGGTTGAAAGAGTGGCAAGGGGAACAGTTATAGAACACTAATTTAGTTGCTCTATTGTCTTAAATTGTACATTTCCTTATAAATAAACGGGAAAGCAATCTATGCATATCCATTGCAGCTTCTGGTAGGGGTCTGGATAGAAAACAGAACTCTCCCACCTGATTATGCTACCTACTGTGCCAACACTGTTGCCACTTGATAGAAAAAAGAAGAGCATGAAACAAAATATAACTGCAAGCAGTGAAAGCGGTGGCCGGCTATGAAAAATTATTACAGGAAAAAAAGAACATTAAGAAAAAAAGAAACAAATTGCAGAAAAAAAAAGAAAGAAAGAAAGAAAAGAAAGAGAAAAGGACAAATCCGGTAGAAATGGTCATAGAACTCTCAGCAAATGGAGGAGGTTGCACACCCACCAACCTACATAACCTTCAGTAACCCAGATAGCAAAATTAGACTGTTA
>JAVQIZ010056093.1:0-55674 GCA_036023535.2 Galaxias brevipinnis
GAGAGAGAGAGAGAGAGAGAGAGACAGAGAGAGAGAGAGAGAGAGAAAGAGAGAGAGAGAAAGAGAGAGAGAAAGAGAGAGAGAGAGAGAGAGAGACAGAGAGTGAGTGAGTGAGTGAGTGAGTGAGTGAGTGAGTGAGTGAGTGAGAGAGAGAGAGAGAGAGAGTGAGTGAGAGAGAGAAAGAGATGGGCGCACCATATAACAGTTTGCATCCTCATTGCGCTGACCCGCTGTGTTTAATTGAGTCCTCCATTGCTCCCCGCCCACCCCCCTTCTCCCTTTCTCCACTGGACTAAGGTATGAGAACCAGCCTCTGATGGTTTTAGGAAATTACAGCTGTCAAACACTAAAGCTTTTACCATTACTAAGTGCTTCCCTTTTGTTTCAAACACTGCCGGTGAGGACGGGGGACCTTTCGCATGGATCAAGCGCAGTAACAGTGTGGGATACAGCAGACAGACCACCGGTGTATCCACCTGGCTCAGTGACCGCTATGAAACATTACTGCATGGAAGCACTGGCCACGATGGAACGGGTTACCATGCACACACGCCGACTAGGTTCATAAGATATGTCACATTGAGCTCTGGTTAGATTCTTTTGGGATTAAAAAGGGAGACCTTTTTAGATTACAAAATTGCTCAAGGAAGCATTTGTGAGAAACAGCGATAACATCAGGGGATGCTTAATTTTTTAATGCTTACTTACTTAATTCCAGGTTGACTCCTGTCCTCTTTAATTCTATATGACGAAGATAGTCCTTGTCTAAATTGCCAATCTACATGGTCCAAACAATTGTCCAGTTTGAGTGAATATGAAAATGCTGATGGTCTTTGGTGCCTACTTCCTCAATAACAAGGATCAGTATCACAATATCTTCAAAGTAATTGAGAGTTCTCAATGTTAGTGTAAACTTAGTGAATCACACATCACATCCATATAACCTCCCAAAAATTATTAGGAAGCAACTATTAAAGTGCATAATGTCTGCTGAATAGAAAAGTCAATAGTTTGCACATATTAACACTAAAACACAAGAGGAAGTGATCAACATGGGGATTTATTGGTGCAAAAACATGTGTAGCCTACAATACGTGTTGTTGTCTTACAGGTGCTAAAAGAGTGTGCCTGTGTGTGAGTGTGCGTGTGTATGAGTGTGTGTGTGTGTGTGTGTGTGTGTCTAAGTGGTGTAAGAGTAGATGGCAGTGATAACACCTTTGTAGAGAGGCAAACAGGAAGGTGTTCTATGAATCACACTGCAGGGGAGGCTTATATGGTGACAACCTAAATATGGGAGTTATCGCTTTAGCTCACACTTGTTGACAAAAACGCAGAAGACTTGAGTTCGAGGAATTGCAAACCACGTGCTCGATACAAATTGCTCACTCTCAAAAGCACACAACACACAAAAGAGAAGCCCAAGTTTGATGTAGGTCTACAGGTGCAGGCCAATTTGTACAACTGACAGGATTGTGTCCCCTCTATTGTAAAGCACAGTTTGGGAGCCTTTTTGAGTCACTTGCGTTGTGCAATTGTGTGATATTCATATTTCTGAGAAGAGTGGGCGACACTGAGCTGAAGCACAGTAAAAATGCTGTTATCCATGTGATACTTCACAACACGGACACATTCTTTGTATTGTTATCCTTGTCACCCCATTCAAAGTATTAGTTTGCATAACTTTTGTGATAGCAGAGAAATTGCAGCCGTGTTTCATAGGAACTGTCATGCAAATCAAGCAATTAAATCATTCTGGTTGCTGAAGAAAACACGTTCCAAACAAAAGCAACTACAACGTCCGAAATCTTTTTCTCTGGGAAAGCCCACAGAATGCAAAGATGCTTGGATAGTACCAGTCACCTCATGAATCCCTCTATCAACTCCTTTGTAATCGCAGTTAGTGCTACTTGAAGGCCGTACACAAAGATTAACAGAAAATACAATTGTGTAGACGTGCCTAAGCATGGGTATATGTAGGACTTGAGTAAATGAGCCTAATTTTGTAGGACTATACAGACACCTACCAATAGGTCTATTTCCTAATGCTAACATTATGGCCACATCCTCAGACATTTCACCAACCACTTCATCAATTACACAGACAACAAGCACTCTGTGTATATTTACTTGAGAGAAGACGACACTGTGCGGTATCTTGACACCTTGCCTCTTCTCACTGACCTCTTTGTTCTTGCTCGATCAACAACTCTATCGTCGCGAACAAAACTTGTGCAACTTCCTCATCGTAGTTATTAAAAGAGAATGACACATGCTCATCACACAAGCTATCGGCATAGGGGAAGCTTCCCAAAAACGGGGTCAGCAAACCCACTTCCTTGTCGGACTGTGACATCTTCCCGTAACACTGACAGCTTTGAGCCACTGTGTTACACCAGCAGCGTCCGGCAGTCTAGATGGCATGCATGGTGGAGTGTACGGTTTTAACAACAGACTGATAGGATTTTGTGCTGGTAAAAATCAACATTGCTGGTACACTGGCTGTCTCCAGATATTCCCCCATCTTCATGGCCTGACCTTTTCTGAAGCTTTTCTACACACCTTTGACCACTGTCATTCATCCTGCCATGCTGTCATGCCTTAATCTAGGATAACTCTAAATGCTTAATCAGCCAAAGCTGCACATCACAAGTAAAAACAGAGACAGCTGGCCACTTAAAGGATATGCTGACTGCAATTGTGTAAACGTTGCCATGCGTGAACTAACATGCAACATTCTCCCTTCATTTTGCATTAAAATGACATTGTTACTTGCTTCCAACCTCAACAAAGCTTCCAGACACGGTGCCTCATCCCATGCAGGATGCCCCAGGGCGTCTACTTACCTCTCTGTTCACTGTGCGCCATCCATAGCTCTTAAACGTCTCTTGGGGTCTGAGCCACAGCCTCTCCAGCTAAGTCCACGGCCATTCATTCACAGGAGTCGGTAGACCAATAAACACCACCACATCCTTTGAGTTGTAGTACCAGGCAGGGGAAGGAGAGCGGTGAGCAGCGAGTGACGGTAGTCGTTCAAATGCCCAGCCCTCTGTGCCTCACAGAGTACAAACAGGAAGTGCATGAGCAGGGTGCATGTGAGCACAATGAGGAAGGGACTCTGTGAGAGGTAACTAGAGGAGGATGGGATGCATGCATGAACAAGGGTAAGCAAGTGGCTGTGTGTGAGTGTGAGTGTGCGTGTGTGTAGTGTGTGTGTGTGTGTGTGTGTGTGTGTATGAGTGTGAGTGTGTGTGTGAGTGTGCGTGTGCATGTGCGTGTGCATGTGTGTGTGCGTGCGCGCAAACCTTTTTTGGTAGGGGGATGTGTGTTGTCTGTCTTTGTTTGTGTCCGTTCTTTGAAGAACCTCCACAAGGAAGTAATTTGTTCCTTTAGGGGTTTTTTTTCATGCTATTTTCACAAATATAGGTTGTATTTCATTGTTGTGACTATTATGACATTGTTCACTTAAACAGCTGGTTCAGATTTACTTGTGTTAACCATCGGTGTTAGCCTCTGTATAGAGAGGTGTGTCTTTTCAGATCCATGTATTGAGTGCCACTTTGAGACATAATGTAAAGGCTCTCCATGGCTTTCTGAAGAAAAATAAATACCCCAATGATGCATTACTTCTCATTTCAACACTGTAAATCCCATACTGCAGCAATGCTCACTTGACACTCATTGCTCTATTTGCCAATGCTAAAGTCTCAGTCATACTTCCCGAAAGCCTCTATTTTGCCTCTGATTTGCATCTAATGTGTTGGCGTAAATCCCCTTTCTCTTATTGAAGAACACTGCCAAATAGGCAATAACAGCACCTGTATAACGATCACATTCATTCATTATAGAGGTACGAAGAGTATATCTGGAAATTTCATGTTTCACCAATCATTCTCAATTTGAATTATGCCTACTCCAGCTACTTACTCACACAAGGCCAATGTACACAGACCAGTTGAGGCATTGGTTGTAAGTCCATTCTTAGAAGAAGGTAGTGACAGCGAGAAGTCAATGAGAAATGGATAAGATTCCAGAGAAAACATGCAAAAGCCACAATTTAAAGATGATCTAGTGGGCCTTGCTCATTTTCGACAGGGGTTGTGACTTCAACTCAGTGGCCAGCTAGACATATCAATGCAGGGTTAAATACTGCCACCTGCTGTAATGTAAAGGTTATCACAGTAATAACACATCGGCCACTCAACATTTAATCAGGTGAGAAACGTTGCTTCGAGCACAACGCTAACTTAGGGTTTTTAACTTATTATTCTTAATTTTTCTGAATTAAAATCTACTCAATTTGGCAAGTTGATGTAGCAAACGCCAGAGGGTCATCTTGTGGCAATGAGTAAGTTAAGTTTTGACAATTTACCCTGGTCAAAATTGTTTAAGGAGCAGTCAAGACACAGCGCTTCGACATTGCACTGAACTTAATTTGATGGAAATGGCGAAAAGGACAGGAGTTGATATATTTTTTAAAACACTAGCTTTGCTGAACTCATTGCAGATGGTAAGGAGTTACGGTTAGCGTAGCCTACTCTTCGCATTGATATCACTGAATCCAGCATGAGTACAGAGCGCAAATATTTTTATTCTATGCGTAGGCAGGTGCGTGACTGCTTGAATAACTTTTCTTTATATTGCGAGTAATTAAAATGCACAATGTTTTAGTAGATATGTAGGCTTAAATACGCAAATACGAAATCTAAGTCTTCATCAATTTCATACCGTTGTAGCGGAAGATAAATATTGTCTATACATTGCAAATGTCAAATATTCCTGTGCCTTTGCAATCTAGAGCTGCTAAAACTGCAGAAAAGGACTCGTGAAAAACTATAGTAAAACATATATATTTTTTAACTTTCCAAAACGTTTATATTGAGGCGTTTGAAAATACCACATTTTGAGAATCACTAGAGCTTTTTAATTAAACCTGTGCTTCATTGGGTGGGGCCCCACACACTAATATATCAATTAACACCTTGTATATGTGTGTGTGTGTGTGTGTGTATATATATATATATATATATATATATATATATATATATATATATATATATACACATACAATTTTTCCAAGATTAACAACTTGTATGTTTACACATACAAGTTGTTAATCAAAAAATATACAGTATATACATACATATATTGCCTGTTAGCCACTGAGAGGAACCATTAAAGCAATTATTTCAAGTGGTGCAGAATTTCTGTAACATATAGTCTTTCCAAGTTCTTAGTGTAACATAAATTTTTTTGGACAATACAGTGCAGTATAACTAAATCTTCCTGACCTGCCTAGATTACACAGTGGGCCTGAGCGTACACCATTATTATCCATTTATTGCTTGACTAAATAATTAATTGCTTGCAGATGAGAATCAAATACTTAATACTTTTCATGCAAAACAAATAGTCTACCTAATCTGTATATCCCTACAGGTGGACACATCTGCAACCTTGCGAATAGCTGGTTCTGATTACATTTGTAGTTCTATTCACACAAAGCATTATAGGTTACACTAGAATAATTAAATAAATCACGTTTCCCATAGCCCCACGGTCGATAAGAAGCCAAAGGTCTATCTTTAATCTATTTCTCCATCGATAAACTACCAGTGGATGTCGTTGTTCACTCCTTCTAAACGCCAAGATGGTGTCACTTCGCAAAATGAGATGACCTCAAGCTGTGCAAAAGCGCTCGCCCTTCACTTTCTAAGCAGACAGAGCAGTAGAAACTGCGTGAGAGAGAGAGAGAGAGAGAGAGAGAGAGAGAGAGAGAATGAGAAAGAAGGGCACAGGGTGTGAAGCTGTCATAAGGGGCTAACGGCTCTTAAATCCAGCTGTCTGTATTTCGCGCCGCGAATTCAAGAAACAAACAAGAAAACAAGAGGACTTTTAATTGGTGCCTAATAGAGAAACTGCCTGCAGATATTTCAATTACTTCTGCATATCAGAATTATTTTCCCAAGGTAGGCCATTAAGTGAGATATTTATACAACTAAATACTGTTTTATGGTGGCATGATTCACATCAGTTATAGGCTAAGTGATGTATCTACTTAATAAGCTAAATCCATTTGACTCGAGGAGATATATGGTTAGGCTTCATATTGTTACGTTTTATATTGAAATTATTAATAAATCCAACATTTAAGCACTCAAATTTAAAAGCTTTTTAGTGGTATAATTCTAAGTTTTTTAGTGGCATTTCATATGCATGTTTTAATCAAAATCTTTGTTCTATTTCATGTGCTCAGGATAAAACATATTAGACCATACTAACCGAGGCAAGGAACAAGGAATACAATGATTAGGATAGTGGATATTGTGGTCACTGTCGTGGCCGTGTCCCTAATGTGCCAAAGGGTACTCGGTGGATACGGGATGAGCATGTTCGCGGCGCAAACGTCTCCCCCGGATCCTTGCTACGACGAGAACGGTAACCCAAGAAGATGCATCCCTGATTTTGTAAATGCTGCTTTTGGAAAGGAGGTTCGCGTTTCCAGCACCTGTGGTAAAACAGCCAGCAGGTACTGCGTAGTGACTGAGAAGGGGGATGAGAGAACCAGAAACTGCCACACATGTGATGCCGCTGACCCCAAAAAATATCATCCACCGGCTTATTTGACGGATCTAAATAATCCCCACAACCTCACTTGCTGGCAATCGGAAAATTACATTCAGTATCCTCAGAACGTTACCATGACTCTATCTCTAAGCAAAAAGTTTGAAGTCACCTACGTTAGCCTGCAGTTCTGTTCATCTCGACCAGAATCTATGGGCATTTTCAAGTCTATGGACTACGGAAAATCATGGGTCCCTTTCCAGTTCTATTCGGCTCAGTGCAGGAAGATGTACAATAAGCCTAGCAAGGCAACTATCACAAAGCAGAACGAACAAGAGGCTATTTGCACGGACTCGCACACGGACATGCACCCTCTGTCTGGTGGACTTATTGCGTTTAGCACTTTGGACGGCAGACCTTCAGCGCACGACTTTGACAACTCGCCGGTGCTTCAGGACTGGGTCACTGCTACTGATATCAAGGTGACTTTCAGTCGGTTGCACACTTTTGGTGACGAAAACGAGGATGACTCGGAACTTGCCCGAGACTCATATTTCTATGCCGTCTCAGACCTGCAGGTTGGCGGTCGATGCAAATGCAATGGACACGCATCACGATGCGTAAAAGATAGGGATGGAAACCTTGTTTGTGAGTGCAAACACAATACTGCAGGACCGGAGTGCGACAGATGTAAACCCTTCCACTATGACAGGCCTTGGCAACGCGCTACGGCCAGAGAAGCGAACGAATGTGTTGGTAAGTATGCCTAAAGGCTAAATACCCATACCAAAATGTGTTTTCTATATGCTCAATGACGAGACTGATTATTTTTCCAATTCATTGATGCGATACATTCAGCATATACTAGGATGTTATTGGAATGGCTTATTAATTGTTGGAGTTTAAAAACAGGCCGAGAAGGTTCTGACTATTACTTTTTAGTCGTTTTCCATTAAAGGGATTATAAACCAGTATTTAATGATAATACTAACAATTGTTATAATTCTCACCGTCCCTGATCAGACCTAGTTCGATGATACAATATCCAGAAATTTACACACAAAAAAAACAACAACAACTACTATGCTATTTATATAAAAACCACTGTATATAATACCATAAATATTGGACTCCTTTTTTTATGAAACTATGTAATAGTTTACAATCCTAAAAATGTGTGAAAGTCTATCGCAATATGAATTTGCAACTTGAACACCAACCCCCATTTATCTATCGAAGGCAACAGCTAAAATTTGAGTTTTTTAAGCCTAAGCCACCTCAGAACGAGATTTTTTTTTTTATATTGAGTACAATTATTTTAACAGACAAACCTGTAGGAATACATATAACTTTTTCCAGTAAAATCACGTTAATCAGTTTGTGCGATAGCTTAAACTGCTCTTTCTCTTATTACTCTTCTTTCCAAAACGAAATAATATAATTTCCGAATAATGTGTAAAGTCAAGATACATTTTTAGTCAAGCCTATTATCATGATTACGACTGTGTTGTTCTTATGTGTACAATAGATTTAACATTTGACATTATTTTCAATTCCAACATTTATTGTTATTATCAGCAGAAGCAGCAAGCTGTTGCATGATTAAGTTCATCTCCAATTCATGGTAGCATACTGTTAATTTTATAGATTTGTAAATCATGGCCTTTCCTATATTGTTTTGCATATGACAATGTCACCAATTTTCTTGTGCATTAATTCACACTGTTTTAAGATTTTAAAAAGATAATTGCCCAAAAGATTAAAGATACAGTAGTACACTTTTACAGCCTGGCGTTTCACGGTGTCCTGTACTTAAAAGACAAGGTTTTTCAAAACAGACATGAACAGATGAGCCTAAACTAAATTAAAGAACGGCTACTGCGGAAGAACGTTCACCCCAAAAATATGTTACATGGTGCAGGAGAGGTTGACCATAAAAAAAATACCTTTTTATAAAGCAAAATTATTTGCACACCTTTCCTTGATATAAAAAGAGAGAATAGGCTATTAGTTAAATATTCTGACTCCATATTGTTTTCCATCACTCATACCGTTACAGTCCAGTAGAACTGCAGTACAAGTCTAGTAACATGGAATTGTAATTATGTGCATCCATATTGCCATTTAAAAATGTGTCTGCTAAATGGTCCCTATGTTGATAGACATTTATCAATGGCATATGTTGGCTATTTTGACACACAGCAGGTGTTTAAAAGTTTTTTTGTTGTTGGCTGTAGTTTTGTTGATTTACATTTCTCGATTCGATGGTAGCGGCAGGAGTAAACGAATATAGATTGACAACAAATGCATGTGGGAATGGTATACAATCAAAATACTAAGGCTGCTTTACTAGTAGAACATCATAACAGCATTACAGCAATCTAATTACAGTGGAAAGCTAACCAGAATATCCATATAGATGCTGATACTGCTCTCTTCTAAACTAACCCAGTTTACCTGCTCGGAAAAAAATCTTTGGGAAAAGATTCCGAATTATCTGACCGATGAGTTGTGAGACTAGTTGGGTTGCTTTGCATGCCTCAACCACAATAGCACATGTATGCTGAAAAAGCAAACGCGCTTGTTTAGACACAACTGGTCCTCTATAGGAATGAATTGTTTCCTCACTATCCTTGACACTTTTTAAAAAAATTTTTTTTACCGGACCAGCATGTGTATAGTATGTGTATGTGTCTGGCGCAAGGGACCGTCACTCACTGCATCCATCATGCTGTCAGCGAGGCGGGCCCTTTAGCAACACATTCCTCTGGGCTGTTTTTCTGTGGGCTGCCCGCGCCGTCAGACGAGCCGTCAAAATGAAAAAGCGGGGTGCAGGGGTCGTCCCTGCTAAAGCAAACACCGCCTCTCAAATTGGAGAAGAAAGAGCTGCCTGACACCCCGCGCTGAGGCAGGGCCGGTGGATTGGAGGGTGGGTGGCTGCCTGGTGGAACCCGGGGGGCCGCTGTGTGTACGACACATTCCACGGTGTGGCATCTCGGGAAAAGGACAACTCAAATCCAGCTTAAGACTGCTATTTAAAAAACGACAAGGGTCGTCAGTCTCTATTGCCTACGTAATGAACCTGATGCTGTTTTGGTCTGGACCCAAGTGATGTTGCTCTTGATATTAATAGTGCTGTATCATACAAAAACCAAACGCTGTCCACTGGAAGGCCACTTTGCTGATTGGTTGGTCTGAATGGTAAAGGCCCTTCAATGCTCTCCTCTGTCCATTGCAGATATTGATTCATGCAGGAGGAGAGCAGCTAATGCAATGAGGTTAAAGGCCGGAGGCACTGGCTGCGGGAACTCGCGGCTTTCTTTTCAATGCAGATTCGACCCAGGAGTTCTTACTCACAGCTATTACTAGATGGATAGTTTGTCTTCGCTGGCTTACTTCTAGGGGCAATTCTCTATACATTTTAGACCTGTCTGTTTATTTGTTTAAAAGACAGGTCTGAAGAGCTCGCTCAGGAAATCTATATGAACCATTGACAAGCACAGTCGATGCGCCATGATTGGAGAGGCTGGCGAAGGGCCATCAAATCTTTTTATCAGCAAGTGGCTGTGGAAGCCAGATCTTAGGGTGGAAATGTTGGGGAAAGGGAAAAAGTGTTTTGAATAATCCAGGAGGATTAGAAAAAGAGCTTAAAGGCATACAGAAAGAATAGCCTTACTCTGCAGTGCAGAGAGTAGTAAGTAGCGCGTGGGGTGCGGGGCTGAGGGTGTTTAAGACGACAATAGAAAAAAAATAAGTGAGGAGGATGGAGAAAGAGTGAATGAGGAAGGTGGAGAGAAAGAGAGAGAGAAATATAGGAACAGTAGACATTTCCATGGCCTAATGGATGACATTAGGCTTCCAGAAAATTTCTTTTTCCGGCCTCTGGTTTTTCGGAGTAGTGAATAAACGGGAACGTGGAGGGTGGATAGGAGTGGTGTTCTCCTTCCTTTCAGCTCTAGAGCTCTGCTGGTGCAGTGATAGCATATCAGTGAGTTGGCACAGACTAACAGCCCCTGGGTCTTTTGCAAACCTCAGTGTTTGGATCTCTGCTCCATAGTGTATCTAGCAAGGGGAGATGAGCGCACCCTCCATCTTTCTCTTTCTCTTTCTCTCTCTCTCTCTCTCTCTCTCTCTCTCTCTCTCTCTCTCTCTCTCCCTCTCTCGCCCTGCTGAGCCTGAACGGGAACATCATTTGGATGGTGGGAGCAGTGTTGCCAGTGGTCTCGCCTCATTTCCTCTAATCACACCCCACACTCCGACTCCCTCCAGCAGGCTCTGCGGGTGTGGTGCCCACACATCTGACTGAGAGGGGACATGAGCTCTCCATATGGTAGCGTAGGACGGACAGAGCAAGATGAACTGCCCTTTTTGATAACTGGGGTTTAGAATGCCACAATTGTTGTGCCCGTGATGGCATCTAACGGCTCTATTACTGCTGAAAGGTTCACAAATTGCTACTTTCAGTGAGAATACATTGTAAGTTTTGACCTGAAATTACTTTGAAATGTATTTTAAATTACAAAGGCATTTCTGATTTCTAAATATAAGATTATGGAATTTGGACAAATGAATCTGCTTGACAAATCAGTAATAGTGTTTACATTAAGACTCCACTCAGTAAGAACAAAAAGGTAAAACCATTATGCAATAGACAAATATGTTTAGTTTTCGGTGTCAGTTTAAGTCTTTTTTTGTCTCCGAATATTCTTTGTGAATTTGAACATGGATGCTCCACAGACCACTGCTCCGCTTTCTCTTACCTGGCTGCCACGTTCTGCTGTGGTTGACACTGAGACACTAGAGAGGGTCTGGTTAATGTTTGAGCAGCTTATTAAGTGGCTTCATAAATCGGCATCCTTCAACTTCAAAGCTGCCGGCCCCTTCATTGGTCCCTGCCATCAAAGAAAAAACAGAGGGGAAAATGGAGTGACGGAGTAGTTTGTACTTTGCACTGCCATGTATCCCCTCTCTACCACCCCTCTCAACCCCTACCCACCCCTTGTCTCCAACACTGAAGGCGGCTTTTCAAACAGGGTGGGTGAAGGGGGAGGGTGGGGGGGAATGGCCTCCTGTTCATAGCACCAAACTCCTTCCTCGAACTGTTATCAGTGTTTATGACTGGTTTTGTAAATCACCGCGAAAAACAAGTAAGGCACGGGCCAGACAAATGACTCCGACCGCTATTTTAATAAGCTTTACTCTGTCAAACACGCTGACGGTAACCAAGCCAGTATGTACTGAAAGCAAGGTGCTGAGGACACCAGGTCCTGGAATAAGCCACCAAAGAGCATGGAGCTCAATCCCAGGACTGTAGCAGATACTCCTTGGTTACCTAGAGGCTTTAAAATATGACCAGCCCCAGACCCCCTCTTTATCTTTATTGGTATTGGTATAGACTGCAGGACGGTTGTGTTCATTCATGTTTGTAGACTATGTGCGTGACTTCAGATAGGAGCTGAAAGGCTGTAGGACTGTTAGACATTTAGGTGTCATTTAGCTTGCTGCCATCCAATGAATTGACGTTTAAAAATGTCCTCAAAACACAAAGACACACAGAACACCCATGGTACAATGCAATGAAATGTCGGTGACTTCTGCTATTCAATTTGGACACATTTCCTACTATTCAGTATGTCCGTTGCTATGATTTTTCTTGATTTTATTTTCTGTGAGAATATGGTACTTGTGGTGCTTTGCTTTGACGATGACATACTGTTTCCCTGAGTGGTACATGTAGACATTTCCATTCCACCCAAAGTTTGTGGAATGTCTACCTT
Organism: Galaxias brevipinnis; assembly: GCA_036023535.2. Taxonomy (NCBI): domain Eukaryota; kingdom Metazoa; phylum Chordata; class Actinopteri; order Galaxiiformes; family Galaxiidae; genus Galaxias; species Galaxias brevipinnis. The sequence goes on from JAVQIZ010056093.1 coordinate 12,339, forward strand.
CAGTATGCTTACTTACACAGGACACATTCCCAGCTGCTTGGAGATGTCACCGTGTGCAGGCCCTGAATGCCTGGACTGTACATGATGGGTATAAATACATAAAGGGCCATGCCAACACATGGCCCTCCAAGGACAGGGACCTCTGTGGGTAATCCCTCCCAGTAAGGCCACCACCAGGCAGGGATAACCTGTATCAGATTGACCCTGTCAAGCGGGAAATTTCAGGGGAACGATGTACTTACTCGAGTGCTTCTATTTGGTCCTCTGTAATCTGAGACAATACTGGTCACCATCCAAAGTATAAGACTTCTTGCCATTTATCCTCAAGAGTTGTACATCGAATAGATATTGTTCCATTGGACATATTTAAGTCATTATAGGCAGCTTTCAGCAAGAAGTTATTTTTATTGGGAATTCGGAGCTGGTTGATGTATCACATAAAGCAAATGTTTTGGGCTAGATGCTCTTTCACTTTTACTGGATTGTATTATGCCCAGAAAATTGATTTTGAAGAGCTCTTTGAGGAATGGAAACAAGATTATCTTTAGGGGTAAAAAATCAGTGACCGAGAGATGTTGAGATACTTTGAAACAATCCTTTGTGTTTTTGATGCCACAAATTACAATGAAATTACCAGGGACATTTAAGTAGTACATGTGGTAACACGTATTGGAGCTTAGCCATGGTATTGTTTTTCATGCAACTCCTAGTTGGGTCTTACAGATACTGTCTGTCCATTTGAAAGCTTTGGATAAACATAATGTGGCTGCTTACAGTAACATTAAAGAACTGTATAGATAGGGTGCCATTTGCATTTCTTGAAACATTTTGATGGTTAAAACGATGTAACTCTTTAGCAGGCTGTTCATTCAACACAGATGTGCGGTTCTTTGTCTTTGGGGATCAATTTCATGTTTGCAATAATAGTGTAGAGATCAATTTGTGTTTTCACTACTATTGTGATCATAGCCTATTGAAGACTCCTTGTGAAATCCCACTGCAGGGGTTTGTGGGATGTGTTCAATTGACGCAAGAGAAAAATTTGTTTGATTTTTGGGCCTTCGTCCCTTGTGGAAATGCAGAGCACTTTGGGTAAATTGAAGCTTAACTTTGAGTGTTGTTTTGTTTAGACTCTCAGGCTAAAATGCATAATCAAACACAGATCCCTCTGAGAAGACCATTCTGCACATTGGTACTGAGTCTCCAATACAGAGCCTCACATTTTTTAAAGGATGTTTGGAGGCAGCCCATATTTTGTAGAGGGGGGGTAATATTGCATTACATCCTTGGCTCTCGGTCTGCACCCACTTCTCGTCCGTCGCCTCGCCATGGCAACAAGTCACTTGTCCGGTATCACTGGTTTACCCTCCAACCTGCCCCGACGTCGTCACCACCGTTCAATGGCAGGGCAGTTGGCGGCATGGAACTCATGTTCCCTTTGATCAAGAGGGAGCGATTAAATGTTACCATCCCATTATGGAGGAGACACCGACACACATTATCGCACATAGCAGCTGTGGATGATTGGGCCGGCTGTTGGAACAACATGCTTGCAGGCCTTTAGCTCGAACGCAAGTAATGACTAAACCTGACAAGAGTCTCAGAGCCTGGGCAATACTATGCGGATAAGACAGCTCTTATAGGCACACACACACGGTACGCACGCGCACACACACACACACACACACACACACACACACACACACACATACACTCACTCATCTATCCTGTCCTGACGTCCCTGGGCTGGGCGCACCCCTTTCAATCTTACAGACGGGTAGACAGAGGACGCCAAACTGTTTAGAAGGAGCCTTTGTTGCTACCTGCCTCAGTCGTCTGCCCCGTGAAGCTGACACACCGCAGAGCCTGTTACAAAGCTTTCCAACTATTCGGTCCCCGGGGGCAAGCTCTTTTAATGGACTAATTGGGAACTGGATGCCGTGGGGAGAGCGGGTCTTCGCTGGGGGAGGATGTCTGTTGCGCGAGGCAGAGGGGAACGCGTGTGCGCGGTGGAAAGATTGGGTATTCCGGGCAGCACACGATTGGGGCAATTAACGCCCATGCCAGACACCGCGAGTGTGATCGCACATTAGACATTAGACTCTGGAATGGCTCACTCGTCAGCGTCACGAATCGCAGACTCTCTCCATAGTCACCCTGTTCACCTTTTCATGAGCCAGATGGTTGTTGTTGTTGTTGTTGTTGTTGTTGTTGTTGTTGTTGTTGTTGTTGTGGTGAAGGAGGGTTTTTTGGGAATGGCAAATTTGACATTTGTAGCACAACAGAAATGCATTACAATACCTCTGTGTACTGTCAGCAGCACTAACCCCCCACTAAAAAGAAAAGCAAACTAATATTGAATTCCCATTCGTCTGTTCATCGTATCTACAATGCTTGTAACAGCTTCCACCTGCTAACATGAGGCCATGTAGACAGACCCGTGAGCCGGGACAGATTAAACAGCAGTCGGACATTTTCCACTTGCTGTCGCAGGGCTATGTCGAGAGCTCCGGTGCTGCTGGCGTCCTCTCCTGAGGGATGGTTTCCTTCCTACACACGTAGCCCACGCACAGACTCACCCAGCGGACGACCGCCACGCACGTCTGGGTGGGATCACTGTTGGCCTGCTGTCGAGAGGCTCGTTCTTTGCCCTAGCGAAAAGACGTACAGCACCGTCTACCGGATTAAGGAATGCCTGCGTGACAATTTGATTGTGACTCAGAACATTGCTCTCTGCTCTTGATTCCAGACACTACAGTCGATTTGTCATGTTTATGTGATGTCTGTAACGCTAGCATCTGGGTTTTATCGTGGCTTCATATAGTATTGCGTGTTATTGCTTTTCTAATCTGGAATCCAAAGCCAGTCTATAAAATATATGCTCTACATAATGATCTGTACAGGTTCTATGAGCGTTTGTGAAGTCATCAGGTCTTTCACCCTGTGTGGTTTGAGGCTGTTTCTGATTCATTACCGTAATCCACAGGGCTGAGTATTGCCTCGTTAAAGTGTCAGTGGATTGTTAACTGGGATCATAAAGGGAGCAGTAAACAGGGTAGAAACGACGTGTCTCTCTCTGTGTGTGTGTGTGTGTGTGTGTTTGTTTGTGTGTGTGTGTGTGTGTGTGTGTGTGTGAAAGAGAAAGAGAAAAACAGAGGGAGTGGGAATGAGATAGAGAGATCTCGTAGTAGTCATGCTGAAGTTGGATTGTGTGGCTCTGGTGGAACCTCGGTGTGCCAGTACGTTACTGTTTGGTTTCCCGGAGAGAGGCACGCGTTTGGAGCCAGTGCAGATGACATGCCTCTTTAGGTCAAACCGGGGCATGACAACAGATGTTGGTGTCAATCCTCTACACCGCATACTGTGCTGACTTCTGACCTAATGTATATCAAGACTGCCACTGAACATATACAATATCCCAAAAAAACATGTAACGTGCATTTCTGGAAACCCACGAAGTTGTTTGGGACTTTTTCGTTTCGTCGGATCGAATGGTGAAAATTGATGTCATCATAGTCCAGTCTCACTGAGTCTCAAAAAGAACCCTAGCAGCAACAAAACAACAACCTGCATACAACAAAACGAAACAACAGCAGAACAGGTCTGTTTGTGTGTGAAAGAAAGCATACGTATGTATACACGTCTGGGAGCACATCTCAAGGGGAGGCCCTTGGCAGACTGGGCTGGCATGATTCCCCCCACTTACTGCTAGGACCACCTAGAGCGGGAATGAGTGCACTGGCCCAAAAGCCAAGGTCCTGGTGTAGGGAATTATGAGTGATTAATGGCTGTGTGCAGTTACACTCGCCGACTTCACCCTGTTGCGAAGCTCAGAGCGCCCCCTACTGATTCTGTTGACGCACCGCTGTGATGTGAGAGGCTTTCAAAACCCTGTGGTCGTGAGCAACCCCTCTATGCCATCACCACCCCAAAGGCAGCTTGCACGCTAACACGGACAACAAAGGCAAATCGATGTTGGCGCACCTGTGACCGTTCAGTCAAAGAAGGACAGTGGGTCAAACACAAAGGCAGAAATAACGCGGGTTCCTGGAGCGGAGTGTGTGAAGGTGATTCATCACTTACAGCAGACCCGTGGGTGGCCATAGCCGCGCACCCTCCGACGGTATTTCTGTCGCTATGGATGCAGTCAAGACAAACGGTCTTCGAGGGAGATAGCTTGTGTGCGTTCTTGGCAAAGGGTCGCGAGGTCAGGCTTTGATAGGATTCAAGATAATACAAGCACATTATTTTCAGACTTTCATTTTCCATCTTTGTTTTGAGAGGCGTCGGCCGTCTATTGATCCAAAGGCACTGGCAAATAAAGTCAAAACGAGATTGGTAGCATTTTACAGACATATCCCTGTTAAAAAGGGTAAGAAACAAAGATAGATTTTTCCATTGTTTGTTTGGAAATTTTGTCTATATGATGTACACTTGCAGGCCATGGAAGAGTGTGAGACAGCCATACAAATATTACGTTCAGTCAGACTACTTGTCAATCCAAAGAGCAGAAGCATATCCTAGCAAAGTCTTCAGTGAACGTGAGTGACATTTAGGGGGAGAATACTCTCGTGAGATGTGTGTACTGTATGTGTTTGCAGAGATGTGTTTAGATGTATAGGGGGAAAATACGCTTGTGAGATGTGTCTACTGTATGTGTTTGCAGAGGTGTGTTTATATGTGTGAACTGGAATGCAGACTGCTGGGAGGGCACTTAGGGGGGTAGTCTGTGAGGTCATGTCAATTTGCCAGGGGTGATCCAGGGTTAATCCATCACTCATTAGGTCTGCGAGATAAGACAGTTAGGGGGGCTCCAGCAGCCCACACTTTTCTCTCATCTCTGACCACCCCCGACCCAAACCCAGCACTCCACCCCACTGCCCACACACACACACACACACAAACACACACACACGCACACACACACCCACAGACACACACGCACACACACACACACACACACACCCATTCGCCAACCTTCACACTTTCAGACTTTTCTCCACAGCAAGTCATTAGAAAAAAGGCACAAGAAAGAGAAACAGAGAGCGTCCAATAGAATAAGCTCTAAGCCCTTCCTGAGCCCGACACTCCCTTTCCCCATTAACCCCTTCCCTCGCTTTGTTCCCCCGGGAACAATGGGAGCAATTAATTAGGCTTGCTTTCCTGCCGAGAGGGGAGAAAAAGGGAGGCAGCGCAGGCCTCAGAAAGGGTCTCAGCTCATGGATGCCTGATGGTCCATTATGGAGCCCTTTAGAGAGCTACTGGCTCTTGACTCAGCAAGCTACCGGTAAGTGCTTTAAATAGCCTCCTCACATCTCTGCTGCTGCTGCTGCTGCTGTGTCTGGGGCTCCATAGAGGATGCTGCTGGTCGGGATGAGGGTAATAGGGGAGGGGAGGGGGGTTGCTCCTCAGCTGCTGTTGGGGGATCCCTCCCTCCCCCCTCCAGCTGAACTGGCCATTAGGTTCCCGCACGAGCCCCTTCCTGCTTTCTAATAACAAAAGCCCATGGCTGGAACACGACAAAGTCAACACGGCATCTAATTATGAGGGGTCTGATAAGGAAATGGAGTCATTAGGGCTCGTATTTGGGCTACGATACGATACCTCGCCGGCCCCGCACAGGTCCCCAGGGGTGGAAATGAACTCATAACACAGCCCGCTTTCCCACTGCTGGGCCGAGCTATTTCACTTGGAGATGCACAGCAATAGCAGATATGGGGGAGATGAGACTGGGGTTCAGTCCTGTTCGCATGTCTCCAGAACCTCTGGAGAGACTGTAAGAGAAAGGACATCAAGACAGGGATGGACAGAGGACAAGACAGTGCTTAGAGGTGGCTTACAACACAGAAAGCTTCTTTTTTTTTTTTTTCCTTTCAAGGACTCCTCATATTTTCCGCCCTGGTCGCTGGCAGGAGATGAAAGGCTTGGGGTTTGGGACGAGGGACGATCGATCCGAGCCAGCTTACTATTTCCACCAGAGTCTCTCTGGGGGGAGGAAGAGGGGATTGTGCCAGGTTGGAGGTGCGGGTGGGTGGGCCGCTTGCTCCCAACACTCCCCTCGCTTCTCTCCAAACCTGCGGTGCTGATATGCTGCCTGGACGGTAGCCATGCTGACCCTGACAGCTGGCGCTACCCCTTTCTCTACCTCCGTCCCCTGCTCTACTGAGGAGTAGAACAGACTGATAGAAGTCACTTACGTTAGGACCTCCCTGACTGAGGGATTGCAGTCTTCATTTTCAGTTTTTTTTATGTTTTCTGTTTTTTGGGGGGAGGAACTTGGCTGTGCAGTGGCTTCCAGACCTTGACTGGGAGTGTTGTCCGGTTGGACACCCAGGAAGACACAGCTATGCACCGTGGCCTATTTAAATCCATTTAATTGCCAAAGCGACCTTGAGCTACGGTACTGCTCACACTGGGATGTGTTGCTCGAATCGTCCAGACTTTTGACCGTTGAGCAGCGCCCCGACTGCTTCTGGATCTGCTCTCTTAAGGATTCACTGCAATGAGGCAGCGAGCTGGTCGGATGTGAAGTTGGCGATGAAGGGGGATGAAGACCGGCACAGGCCTCTGTCCTGACCCCCTGTCCCCCCCCCCCCGCTCCCCCACCACCTCCATTTATTTATCTGGGACGGTGAGCAGCGTTTCCTCTTGGCCCACCCTATTTAGCCACAGTCTCTGGTTTCCATTTGGATTGGTGTTTCTATGGCGATGGGTGGGAAATGAAGTGAGCTCGGAACCCCAAAAACAAACAATGGCAGAAACAAATGAAGCCAGATTTAGGAACATAATAGTAGCAGTTAGTGTATGGGGTGCCCCCTGCCCCAGCCCCTGACCTTACCCAGAATCCACACCTTTCTTTTAAACTGAGTCTTTGTGGCAATAACTAAAAACTACGATGATGTTGCTGATAATATAAATGTAATAAGTATGTGAACTAACTGCATTTATTGTGCGAGATCTCTGAAGGTGCTTGATATGCAGATGCCAATGCCTTATATATATTACAAATACAAATTAGAGTGTGAAATGTGACCATGACTCAATTACTGTGTCTGGTGGACCTTTATGAACTCCCTACATTTTCTCCTCAACAATGCAATTATTCCCTGTTTTCTCATTTGTATTCCACAACAGGCTGAAACAATTAGTTGAAAGATAATGCCCTCTTAAAGTCAGAACCCTAAATAGATACACTCCTGTGTACGTGAGCTCCTCCTTATACACAGTCTCGTATGCCATAACCTCCAAAACCCGCGTCTGAGCCGAGACGGAAGCCCAGGCTTCACACCCCACTGCCCGACCTAGAGAAACAGTCCCTACCAAGAGGGAAGTCAGTGAGAAGGGGAGGGGGGGAGAGGGGGTTCACATCGTTCTAAATAATGGACTGGAGGTGATGATAAAGTGCAAAGGGGGGAAAAAAAGAACAATAAGCATGTCAGAATGACAGTGGAGCAGCGCTGCGGGTTTTTCATGTTCAGCTTTTAGTGGCTCCCCGTGCTCTCTCTGCGTTCACAGGCAGCGCCTGTGTGCTTGACATGTGGCACGGAGTCAAAAGACTGCCGCTCCTCCGTGGAGCTCCGCTCCGCTAACGGGCGAGGTCTGCCTGAAGTCTGGGAGCACAGACAGACCCGGGTGTTTAGTAGCCAGAGGCTCTCTGTTGAATCTGGACATGTCTGGGCTGAGACAGTGTAAAGGCCTCTCCTGACCGCACACTCTGACAGCCCTGCCTCACTCTATTTACACTCTGGCTGTGCCTGGAGCCCAGGCGCTACCAGCGCTGTTCCCTTCTAGGAACCGGCAACCCATGGTATGTCTGTGTGTGTGTGTGTGTGTGTGTGTGTTTGTGCGTTCATAAGTCCTTAATCTTTTGAGTGGATCAGCTCTCCTGCCTTCCAACAAAGACTTTTGGGGAGGTGTTGTGAGGGGAACTACAGCGTGTAGGTAGTTTACAGAGGGCAGTTATGTAAACCTGTGTTGTTGTCAGTGATGGAGCAGCCACTCCACTCAGCTCTTTACACTCTCCTTCAGTGCCCGTTCATCACCCAGGGTTGGACGTGTCTTCATTGCACACCCGTCTGGGTCATGTGCTGCAGAGTCTTAGTACTAATTGACAGGTGGTAAAACGGCCGCCAATGATTGTGCCGTTGAGTTTTGGGGAATACCCCGAACACCACATTTTGAGAGGTGCAGAACACACACCAGGTCAGGGGACAACTCTGCCGGCAGGGAAAAGCGGTCAGCAAACTGAAAAACCTTGCCGCCCTCTCCCAATTTTCCAATGTCCCCCATCCGTTCTTTAAAACTCCACCATTCTTCCATGCGCCTGGACCCGCTGTTCCTCATCAGCGCCACTCTCCGCTCTCCTCCCCTCAGCCCAACCGAAGTCACTTCCATGCCCTGTAAATTTAATAGAGAGCTCGGTCGCGGTCAAACTGAGTTCCAATAAAGCAGCGTGGAGGCTTGTTAACATGGAGCGCGGACGGTAAACTCCAGCGAGGGGACTCGCGCTAATGGCTTCCGCAGCAGGGTAAAATCTCTGGAGGGTCCACGGCGCATGTCTGAGGACGACGGCCGACCCGGAGAGCGGGAGAGCGGGGAGCGAGCGAGGCCGTGTGGGAACGGGTCAAAGGGCGTGCACCTGGCGACGACGGCTGCGGTGCTCCGGTTGCTAATGAGGCTGAGAGAGAGCCAGCCACGGAGTAGGCCGCAGAGATTAGGGAGGGGGGGGGGGGGGGTTACCATTTTGTTTCTTATTACCTACATCATTGCCTATTCAGTCCGTTCATTTAGACTGTGCAGCAGTCTGTTTCAGTTCAGTATGTTCGTCATAGAAGCATGAGCTTAAATGTCCCCGTTGATAACCAAACCATGAAGCTCCATGATTTATAAATATGTCGCTCAAACACCGACAGTGGTGGTGATAAAGGTGCGTGATTGGTATGCTTTTAGATGTCCTTTATATAAATAAATAAAACACTACTCCAGTGAGGTTAGTACATTTTACAACTATAAAAAAATAAGTTTGTTTTAGCCCATGAAGATTTCCTAGACCATAATTAATCTACATTATATTTGACAATTTAAAAATATTTCTCTACCCTCAGGGACTGACAGAAACAAGTACATTTCTATCAGGAGGTGGGGAAACACAAAACAAGAGTGAACCAATAAACAGAATAAATAAACACTCCTATGCTAGACTCGTCTGCTCAGCCTGGGGGCTTACCGAGAAACCTTTCCGTTGTCTGACATGTGAACAGTATGCTAAACGAGCCACCGCCGTCTATACCTGTCGACGCTAACAAAAGAAGCCATGCCGAGGCGCTCCGCCAAACCTTGGAAACGGCGTGAGACTCGTTGTTCGATCGCTCGTCCCTTACCTAGCATGCCATGGACGTGACGTTGATGAGGCCGTTGGATATGCATAGGCCCAGCTCTAGCTGAATCAAAGACAAAGCAAGAAGCTCACCTCGCCTTTCCCTGCCTGAGGGGTCTGAGCGACTCTTCTTATCTTCCCTCCAAGCTGCCAGTCAGGGCCTTGACACAAATTACTTTGCGTAATTTGTATGACAGGTTAATATCTTTATTAGACGGTGATGTCAGTGCTTTAATGGCAGAGTCTTGATTGTTGTTGAATTGCGGCTACACAATTGTAGGATTGCGGGAGTGTTGGTTAGTGCGGCGTAGCACATACACAATCTTCCATTGACAATATCGGCCCAGCCCTCCGCCTGAGGCTAGCGATGTCAAGACCTGTGAAGAGAGTGGAGCATGGAGAGCTTATACAACACTACAAATGTGTGTCATAGTAACCAAACCCAGCGTAAACAAACAGGAGGTGATGTTTGACAGGAGAGGGGGTCTTTGTTTGAGGAAGGTTTGGAGAGCCGTCTAACCTATTTCTCGATACGAGGCCGCGACGTGTCTGTGGATGTGAAGAGCTCTAGGCAGAGGAGATGGCTAGGTAATGGCTGGGTGGGAAACCATTGGAAACAGAGCGTCCTGATGTGTTGATCGTTCTGGCCACGTCTACAGGCGTTTCGATTGTACACTTTTCTAACAACCCCCGAAAGTGGTGGTACTCGACTCTTTAAGGATTCCAGCAATTAAAGACCTTACAAAGAAGAATGGCAGATTATCAAATATGACTTTGTCCTGTCATATGAAAACAAAACATGCCACCCTGAAATCTATTGTAAGAACAATAATTTGCTTTCAATGTTTCAATAGTCAAATACAAAAATATCCAACCACAAAGTCAAAGCAGATACATTTTTTTTTGAAAACTTGGAAACGTAAATACAATCACTGTATACTGGTACCGTTTATTTGTCATTTAGCCGTGCTGTTTATTCATTCTATGCATGGACTGCGCATAACACAAATGTACAGACTTCACAGTGCTGTCAAACGTGTCTGCCAAATGGCACAGTACCGCAGCGGATTATGTTATCACACTAACGACATTGTTGTTTTAGGACGCCCGCATCAGTGAAAAATACATGTAGCAGGAGTGGATGCTCCACTAGCATTGATTACCACCAGATCCTGTCAGTCCCGCACGCTGTTAAGACAGCCCGGCTTTTGTGGTTATTGTTAAGTGGAGGGCTATGGAGACCTGAGGAATCCTCATTCACCCTGTGGGCCTTTCACTGGCCGGCCGCTGAATGGGGCCCTGTCCGCGTCAGCGCGCACCCATGGCATTTTCATGGCGTGGCTCACTGACACGACGCACTCTCCCCGTCCCCTCCATGGCGTGGGCCCGTCCGTCTTCATTTTGTCACTGTACACTGTGGCTCCCCTGCAGAAGTGGACGGGGTCTTCTCTAAGGTCATTTAGGGGTGGCTCACTGAAACACTCGCATAGGTGCAGGATACGTCCTCACACACACAGGAGACAAACCGACAAGGGGGAAAAAACACACTCTTTCATCTCTTTAATTTCCTCCCTATTTTCTCACCCCCTCTCTATCTTTCTCTTTTTTATCTTTATGCGGTCACACACAAAGTCACACACACAAGAAAGCACACACCAAGTCACACACACACACACACACACACACACACACACACACACACACACACACACTTAAACAATAGACCCTTGATTGCTCAGCAAATTGGTGTGCCACAGATCACAAGCCTTCCCTTTGACCAATGGGCCTATTATGGCGCCCCAGCATGGGGTGGAAGTGTTGAAGGGGCTGGGGGCAGTGTGGGCTAGCAGGGCTGTTGAGGGGGCTGGGGCTAGCAGGGCTGTTGAAGGGGCTGGGGGCTAGCAGGGCTGTTGAAGGGGCTGGGGGGCTAGCAGGGCTGCCATGCTGGGCTCCCTAACGAGAGGGCAGGTCGCCTTTTAAAAGGGCATTAATGCGGGAAACGAGAGGCCATTAAGATCCCCCTTTCTGTTGTTCCTTAGTGAGAGGAGTTGGGCTCTTGACAACGGAAAGGCCTGATTGGTCCCAATGCTGACAGGAGTATTTGTAATCGTGGCTGTTTACTGCAACTCTACTCATTATTGCGACTGACAAATTGCACACACAAAGAAAAAATCAAAATGACGTTTAATGGACTATAAATTTAATCTAAACTTTGATTAGTTGATGTTTGCATATAGGGATCAAGAGCTGTAAAATCATTCAACATAACATAAGCTTTACTGCCCTATGGAGCTTGGTAAGGGACCCCCGGTACCTTGCAGGTCCTATTTGTATTATTCAAATGATCTGACTATTTTGTTGCCAGAATTTGAAAACGCAAATCTTTGGAGACATTCAACTCAATAAAAAAAAACGCCCTTGTAAAGGCAATTTGCATTCTCATGTTCTGTCAAAAAAGAGTATACACATTACATATAATAGCTTTACAAGGTAGCAATAAACAGTTTGGATGATATGAAAAGTGTCAAGACAGTTGGGTAAAGCCGATGTTCGGAGAATAGGTTTATCATGTATATGATTTTTATTTATTTATTTATTTATTTATTTATTTATTTTAGACATATAAATGTTCTGCACAGCTAGAATTCAATGAAGACAATCTAACACTAAAGCAACAAACTCAAAAATGGTTTCTGAGACAGAAAGACAAGTCATGATCTGTGTTAAACACTTGATTACCAGGGAAGGAGACCACAGATTGCTTACACAGGTCATTAGCGTTTGGGAGAAGGATAAAAAAAATTCCCCAAAAGAGAAGAAGTCTAGCAATATATAAAGAGGGAAAACCCTCAGGGAGCCCCAGTACTACAGTACAATAAATTGGCTGTGATAAATGAATGCGATTAGCCTGATATCATCTAAGCAGAAGGCGCTCTCTTCTCTTTCCCCCTGGTCTGTCCATTCCCCCTACCTTCTGTCCCCCCAAAGGTTCACAGAGCTCTCTCACATTGCCCCTATGGCAGACTCACAAGTTGACATCCCTCCTCTCACAGCAATTTGTTTCTTACGTTTCTTTTGTAACTGCTTCTTAACTCTGTACATCGTTTGCTGACGTCTCTGAAGTCGGAATAAGATTGAACACCTTTGAACGTAGGAAAAATAGATACAAAGACGAAAAGTGATCTCAATCGGTGAAGTAATTTCCAAAGAACCAACGAGCCAATGGGTCTATTTGATTTGCCTGCACCTTGATTACTTAAATTACTATACCCGGTCACTGAACAAATTATACACTGTGTTAAAAAATTCTAAAACGATACCAAAAATGCAAACAAAATAACAAGTTGGCATAAATCACATATGCCACTACGTTGAGCGTGTGGTTTATTAGTTAAACATTGTTTCGAGGACCGTTCTTTCCAATAGTGAGAAGCGATATGGATCCAGCCATGTTATTCTGACCCTTGTCCATCTAAGTTATAGTGATCAAAGACCTGCTGTGTTGCCTCCTGCTTTGGCCTCTGATCGTACCAGTTGTTTATGTCATGCCAGAGCTGATGATATTGAATCTGAATTTCTCCACTTCAAGGGGATGTCTCCCCTGATTTAAAATGTTTATGTTCCTTTCAGACGATCAAAAGTGTTATGTAAACATATGAAATGATTCGCTATAATTTAAAATCCAATTATTTTTGGGGTTTATTTGTATATTCAAAATATGAGATTCTATTTGGAAAGTTTACACCATAGCATATTATTGTAGTTAAAATTCAGTTTTGGAATTGTAAAGACAAAAATACCCATTTATTGCCTTGAAGATTATTTTAGTACAAAACAATAAATAAATTCAAAGTTATTGAAGTTAGTTTTTTAACAATTATTTAGACATGGACATCTATTGGAGGCTGTTGATGTTAGGCCTTTTCACATTTATTTGATGAATTAAATGTAGCTTAATGGGAAAGTCTTAAAAAAACGTATCAATCAGCTTACCCAAGAGATGACTTTAATTAAGCCCCATTTTATGTGGGAATTCCCAGGCCTATCGTAGCAGTGTCTAGATCAATAAACACAGGACAACAAATGTTGATCCAACAGTCAAGGAAATAGAAACTAGCCAACTAAGCAAAGCAGGATGCAATTAAACTAATAGTTGTCATGAAATAGATTTATGTGTTTAAATGTTTATGGCATATGGCAGTATTGCTGGCATGAATATTTAGTCACTCTCAAATCAAGTAATGTTGTCTTAATTATAGGATTTTTAAAGAAAGATTAGACCATTGCTTTTCTAAAACAGTCATTTTGGCAAGTACAATTATTTGTTTTTATTGAAATTCTACTGTTGTTGCAGAATATACTAATCCACTATTGGCTACAACAGAGGCTATGCAGTGTGATGAACACAGTTTTCTTCAATCACAACATTGAATTAATCAAGGCTCAAAGAGCTTTCATTTGCATATGTGAATCACAATGATTGTGTGTGACTGCTGCAATCAAACAATAATTCAGACATTAAGACAGATTGTGAAAATATTTCAGGTCACACGCGACACAATTCAATCCATGTGTAGAAAGTGTTTATCGGAACATGTCCTTGACTAGTGCAATGCAAAACTCCTGCAGCGTTGTTTGTCGTACTGAAGCCGTGCTACAATGTAGCAGTGAGTTACTGCACGTATCTGGTGTGTATTCAATCCATCACACACGCTTCACCTCTAATTAATCGCAGGGATTTTCTGTTTGACATACTTCTGATCCTCTTGTTTGGCCATGACCAGCGATCCTCCCCGCTATTCCTGGCATGTGTGTTATGCTGCTCCGTAGTTCCCAGGAGGCAGACCACTCCTAAGCATGCGGCCCACAGGTTAGCCTGGGTAGGGGGGCAGGCACACTGACCTACGGCTGTTGACTTTAGAGTCTCTCTCACTTCAGGATGGTGACTGCTGGCTTGTTAGTTCAGGATACCTTTGGTTTTGGGTTTTAGTCAGGGTTGGTTTCAGTGGCCATCAGCAAGATGGTTGGCGGGAGGGGTTCCGATTGATTTTTGGGCCTGAGTTTATAAAAAAGAAAAAGCAATTGCGCTTAGTTAACAAACTCAAACACGCACGTACACAATGTCTTTTTGTCTCTGTCTGTCTACGCTTTCTCGTTCACTGTCAACCCCAAAACCCCCACCCTTACCCCCTTCAAACCAAAACATGGCAGAGTAGTAGGGGAACCCAATATTTTCTCACTTTGTCTTCGGCGGTTCGAGGAGCTAATCTGATTACTTTTACGGGCGCCCATAGGATTAAAAGTAAACTGTCCATGTATGGGCTACCCTGCGTGTTTGTTTAAAGCCCAGGGCCGAATAGCAAGGCTCCCTGCAGCCCCCTGATCGTGGCCGTCGGTGTTGGGTGTTGGTATTCTGCCCTGTTTGGGCTGACAGTGAAAGCTAATGCGGCAGGGCAGCAGCAATCTCCATAGGGTGGTAGAAATAATGACCAAATCCGACACGGGCTCAGGTCAGTCTCTGACCCCATTACTGTGCAGCATACTGGCGTTGCACACATTGTGAAATTGGGCTTGTTTTATGACAAACACGATATAGCGAGAGGTGGTTTTCTTGTGTGTGTGGTTAAAAATATTTTTGACTGTATTTGGAAAGCCAATTGTTTTTGTGCGTGTGAAATAACAGGACCAGAGCTTTTTGAACGTATTTTCTTTTCAAGTTTATCTTAACACAGCATGCTACATCTTAGAAAGGTGGATGGGACGACAATGTTTTTTACTGAGAAAATATATTTGCTGTTGATGACATTCAAATGTGGAGCTTATCGCAAGTTGGGTTTTGAAGGGTAAATGATCTCATATTATTGAAATATGGCAGTGCTGATTCTTGGTCATAAGATGCATGTTGGCCATATGATCAGGGTCAGCCAGAGAGACAAACGCTTAGAGGATAAATCGAACTTGCCAAAATTGTCCTTGATACACACACACACACGCACGCACGCACACACACACATTTTTTTTATTTTATTTGTGATTGTCTTTATTTTATTTATAGTCTATTTTGCTTGAGGTGTCAAACACTTTAGTTAAGCTTAGGTTTAGCCAGCTAACTCAATTAAATTAGTATTATAGATATCTAGTATCACATTCTACTACACACCTGGGTATCATTATAGTTGACCACTCCCATAGATATCCACTGGGACATATGTTGTTATGTTTAGATTTTTTTTAATGTTTTTAAGTTGCACAAAACATTGTATTTCACTGTAGAATAGGGTAAAATTACCCCAAAATAACCAACAATAAATTTATAAATTTTATATAGAATATTTTTCAGTCACACATAACAAGTAATTAAAAAGGTAACAAAATAATAAATTTTCCAAAAGTGCCATGAATCTATCATCTTAAGTAATTATTGCAGTTTATTTTGTAGCTTTTTTTTAAACAGTAACCAGTCCTTTTGAGATTCGGTCTCTTTGTCACTTGGATTGATGTATCCATAGATAAATAGACATATTTTTATTGAAAGCATTTCAATGTAGGTGTGTTGTAGTGCAGTTTATGCAGTAAGGCTTTTTAGAAACATACTGTACTGTACAAGTGCTGACAGTGTACTCAAAACGTTTTAAATCAAAGACACACTTATTCATTGGCACTGGTATGTCACTATAGTAGAGGACTGATGAGGAAATAAACTTTACTATGTATTTACTATGAAAGGAGAATAGTGCTTATTCATGTTTGGGAAGAGCAGATTTGATATATCCTTCTTGGTGAAATGCTATTATTTAAAATGGTTCATCGTTGCTTCAGCTCCCAAAATATTTATGTGCGGACACTTTCTACATCTGAACCCAATTTATAGTGCTAATGCATTTGTCTTCTCTACTTTCCACACTATTTCATTGTGTAATCAAATTCTCTCAATACCAATTAAATTGCTCATATATCTTCGAGGGAGAGATGAAAAGTTAAACAGCAAGAGAGAAGAAAAGTGCACTTCAAAGCATGCATTAGGTGCCAGGAGTGTGTGTGGATTCGGCTGGTGTGTGTGTTTGTGTGTGTGTGTGTGTGTGTGTGTGTGTGTGTGTGTGATATCCATGTGTTATGTTTGCCCTGTGGGGTGGAGGTGTGTGAGGTGATAGCTTGGCAGCAGTAAGCCGCAGCCTTTGTCTCCGTTTCTCCATTGAGTGGCAGTCACCCTAAATCCTGCTTGGCCCAAAGAGCAGGTGTGAGTTGTTTGAGGCCTTTATTTGTACATGCGTGCCTCCGTGTGCATTTGGTGTGTGAGAGTGTGCAGGTCTGTATCTGTGTCTGCCAAGCAGAAGAAAGGCCACGCTGTCCCTCTCTAATCTCTGTCGGTGGCACTCTTATCAGGACAATCTCCCTGCTGCAGCAGCAGAGAAAGAGACAGCCACTGGCGAGTGTTAAAAGCAGAACCCGTGGGGGCAATTGCCCCACCTGCAAGTATGTGGATCCCTCTTACTTCTTGGACAGGTTCGCCTTGAAGTAAATGCCGCCATGAATCCTCAGCACCTCTTAAAACAATACGTCGGATAAGAAAAATGCAAAAGATCATTCATTTGAGAGGTGTTGGTCGGATTAAGGCTAAGCCAAGTCGCGACGTTACAGCGAGTTGCTGCCTCCCTGGCGCTTTTGAAAAGCAATACCAGGGAAGTAGGGGAAAAGCTTTCGTAGTTACTAGTATATTTTGAAGCACTAACCTCAAACAACAAGGCAACACATCAGTAGCGTACTGTCGATTTAATAGCCAGTGGGACCATGACATGTTTGTGTTGTTTGTAAGTAAACCACGTTTACTACAGCAGCTGTGTGAAATCACGGTAGGCCGTCTCTTTTTCATGAGGTGTGAAGTCAGGGCCGAGTTTCAGTTTGCCTGGTTTGGGTGTTTTTCTTGAATCCACCAGCTTTAAGCCCTCCAGCCAGGGGAGAGAGCGGGTTTCTAGGCCGGCTGAAGACAGCCGTCCCAGCCAGGGTGGGGAGACACATGAGGGACACACTAATGGAGGACCCTAGTGCTTTCCAGGCTTTAGGATGGGAAATCTGATCCGCTGATAAAGGGCCGGGATGTTTCTGTGTGGAAAAGAGAGAGAGGATGAATGTGTGTGTTTGTTTGTGTGTGTGTGTGTGTGTGTGTGTGGGATCAGGGACTCCAGAGCCCCCCCCCCGCCCTGGAGCCTTCTTGCCACTTCTTTGCTAAGGAGCTAATTACGGCGTCTTTTCCTAAAACACTGGCCTCGAGAGTTGCTCTCCATCTGGTGTATTCTCAGTAAACGAAGAGGCTCTCCTGCTCCCCGGATTACGATGGGCAGATGATAACGAGAGGAGGTGATGGGGAAAAATATGAACAGATGTGCCAGCCAGTCTATCCTGACACGAACGCCAACGTCTTTCCTCCCCTCCTCCCACCACTCCGCTGCGTCGAGGCTTTTCGTTGAGTCCCCGGGTAAATCATGCATGAGGAGGTCGGACCTGCGTGTCCTAATGAAGGCTAACACGTCTGCCTCTGCCGGAGAGCCTGGGCCATGAATAAACATCAGCTCAGCTAATTAAACCCGCGGCTCGCAACTTTATTCATGAGCCAACCAGAGCAGAGGGCTCCTCGTAGGCTTCCACAGTGGGGACTTGGAGGGGATGGTAATGGAAGGCCTTGTGTCTGGCACACTGTGGACGGTGGAAGGAGTAACCATGAGGGAGAGGCATGGAAGACGAGAGAGAGAGAGAGAGAGACAGGGAGAACGGTTTAGCCCGTGACCTCGTTATCATATATGGTAATGCCCGTACCCTTTTACCCACGGAGGAGGCCTCATTGCCAAATAAGGGTTTCGCCTGGTAAACCAATAACCTTGTCAGGTGTCGTTTTGGAACAAAGACCTTGTCTACCGCCAAGCATCACAATGTTGGTTCTAATTGAGTTTGCCATTATGGAACCGTATGCGTTTGTCTCTAATTGATTTTTGTCTTCCTCTGCAGCCTGTAACTGTAACCTGCACGCTCGGCGCTGCCGCTTCAACATGGAGCTCTACAAGCTGTCGGGGAGGAAGAGCGGCGGCGTCTGCCTCAACTGCCGCCACAACACGGCTGGCCGCCACTGCCACTACTGCAAGGAGGGCTACTACCGAGACCTGTCCAAGCCCATCTCCCACAGGAAAGCCTGCAAAGGTGCGTGCTCTGCTTTGAAAAGAGGAGGTCGTACCGAAGGCGCAGGCTCAATACAAAGTTCACAAGGGACGCACACCCGTAGCCTACACACACTAGCACACACCGTCACAGAGATCCCTTGGTATCCGGTGACACGTGCACACGGTAACGTTCACGGCGCTCGCATCAACTCGTTTTCAGTGGAATTAGAGGAAGGAGGAATAACACAGCAATCCTGGCATACCACAGCGGTGACTGTCGCCCCCATCGCTCCCTCTGTCAGCAGAGATGAGCGCGGGTTCCGCTAGGGATCGGGGCTTGGCGGTGGGGGTGGGGAGACAGTGGAGTTCTTTGGATTCATTTTGGGGCGACGGGGCTGACAGGACAAGCCAAACAAACAGAGGCGAGGTGTGAAGTGATCCCCCGGCGTAGGTCGTACACGACCAGGAGGAGTGAGGGGTGCGAGGGGAGAGGGAGGGGCAAGGGGGGGGGGGAGGAACACACCCCCACACAGGTGTGCTAACTCAACACAGGCTGTTATGGGCCAATAAGATGCCACTCTCCCACCCCCCCCCACTTCCCAACACCCAGCAGAGCTCATAAGGGTCATTGAAGAACAGGGACGCAGAGAGACAGAAGAAGGGTTATGTTTTCTCACCTCTTCCATCGCTAGAGGCAAAGATAACAGGAGCTGAAGCCCTGTGCAAACAATCCCAGGGGCACATCAAACTCGCGCACACACACACACACGCACGCATACACAAACACGCACACACACATACAAACAAACTTACCTGCGTTGCATTAAGATTACTTCCAGTTCATATGGAAATATAAACAGCTTGCTGACAGTTTAGGCCTTTGTTTTCCAATTTCTTTGACTAGGAAGTAAATAAATATACTGACTGACCAATCCGTCAGTTTACCCAGGAGCTGGTTGGGAAATAATCTCTAATAAATCTCTGAGAGGAAACAAAATTTGTATAATGACCACATATTTTTTGTTCCCTTTATAATAATTTTTTTCCTTTTTTTAACAAATTAATAAATTGTTTTAAAAAAAGAATAATTCTATAGATATTGATGATTAATTAATGTTTAATTAACTTCTTCATATTACATCTTTTGCAACATCTTTTACAACTTTTTATTTTCCTTTTTTTTCCTTTTTTAATTTGTCATCATCGCCATTCTGGCACGCCTGTATCGCAAAAATATAAAAATGCATTTTTTTCAAACCTTGTCCAGAACATGTCATCAGCCGCATTAACAAGACTTATTGCAAAAACACAGAACCTAACCCAAATACTCGTCCATTCGTTCCGTGGTGTTCCACACTGACATTAACACCTTCCGCAGCTTCGGGCTCATTCTCCTGTCAACTGGGAATGCAAACAAACATTCATGAAGGAAGTATCATTAACCCCTCTACTCCACTAGTGCACCCATCTGTCTCACTGCGGAGATTTCACTTTGTTTTATTCCCTTTTTGTGTGTGCAAGACTTGGTTCTTTCAGCATCTCATTACTTACTCTCATAGGGGTTTCTTGCATTATAGAGGTTTGCTGGCTTTAAGTACCGCTATGCATTTTATCACAGCTTTTAGTGGGTTAACTCGGGTGACTAAAGTAATAAAAACATGTGCATGTTGGAGCTTTCCAAGTAGGCCTACACCCCAAATAAATTATGATTCAAACAAGCTTGATGTGTGTGCAACACAGGCCAAGCCCTCAGATATCTTTAAAGGACATTGTATAAGACATGCACACAATTTAGTTTATTTTGTATTTATTTCATTGGATTCAGTTCAATATTTATCAGCGTGTCACTACCCTTATACTTTTAAAATAATACAATATTGTTGAGACTCCTCCAAGCTGTTTTTTTCTTTGAGACCTTTGGATTGGAGAAAAGCAAATGGATAAATTATCCAATATCATAATTCATCATAATCGAGTATCTATACATATACATATTCTTTATGTAGACAAATTATTTAAAATAATTTGTTTCATCGCTAAATAATACTGACCCTGTGGATCATTTCACAGGGATACAATGAGGGTAAAAAATATACAAGAGGGAATCTGCATGTACATTGTATCAGTTTAACTAAGTTAGTGTACTGTTATGTTAACTGTTAACCAGCAAAAGATCTAAAAGAGCCTAAATGTCTTACTATTTTGTACATTCATTAGAGCTTGTAAATATATATATATATATATATATATATGTATGTATATTTTAAAGCCAAATCAAATTTAAAGTTAGTAAACTTACAATAACTTACTTATGAAATCAGTTAGGTTAAAACAACTCATTTAAAGCTGTGAAAGGGGCATGAGCGTGGACTTGCGGCTTCTTATTACGCTCAGCAACTCATGGGCAAGGCTGAATTTATGGGTCTGGGTCGACAAATCCCATCTGTTAAATCTGCTGATAACCAACACAACCCATGTGGAAAGTGAAAAGCAAAGCAGTCTTTTCCATAGTCCTCTCATTCACCTTCTTATTGTTGTCTTTTCTGCATGTCCTATGGCTTCTTGTTTCTTGGTGTTCACAGTTTTTTTCTTCATGTCCATAACAGCTTCATGCTCTTTGTTTTGCTGATGAAAAGCTGATGGGTAGTTTACGGCTGTGAATGCATGATTTAATACGTTGTAAAGGTCTCAGTCTTAGTTTTAGAGATATTAGTTCTAAATTCTCTGTCTGTATTGAGGATAAAAGGTTACTACCAATGCATGCAATAAGTATGGTACACATATGGTATATTCACACACACAGACACAGTTGCTGTGGTATGCAAAGACCTCCCTCCCCTCCATACATTAATAGTTAATATGATTCTCAATAACAATTGCATTTTTGACAAATAACCAGCTACTGTAAATGTTATTTTGTGTCCATATCATATTGTTATTTACAGTAATTCATCCCATAGAACAGTGGGAAGTTCACTCTCCCTGACCGCCCCAAATTCTGTTACCTCTGACCAAACCAAAGTGTAAATACATTTCATCATAATTTATAGAATTGTCAGCTTACCTAAGCAGCAATTTTCCCAATTGAATCGTTGAAGATTGCCAGAGTTTAAGGCCCCCCCCAACATAATTATAAGCAAACATTGTCCAAGTTATTCTGCAGGATTCGATTACATCAAAACCGACTCACAATAAAGGATCGGTGGTAATTACCCAAAGGTGACAAATGATATGAAGCATGATCCCCCCCGTGCGCCAGTGAAAACATTGTGCAGACTCTGTTTACAATTGAAGTGGTGAGGAGTTAAAGATATAAGTTTGTCATTATATCACAACGTGACTAATGACGGCAGCACATATACACTGCAGGCCTCTCTCTATGTTAAACACCTTTGTGTGTCGTCACTTGCTTATTTTGTTAAATTACTCTTTAAGACGCGCCTCATCATAATTCGGGACAATTCAATGAAACTCAAACCGCGGAACTAATTTTTGTTTGTTCACGCAGTACCACCTGCTGTGAGCTAAAGCGACAGCACTCAGGGGGCTGGATCGCTCATTGTACTGAAAGAACCTTCCCTGTGTGGCTCTTGGACGGAGTAAGTGCTTCAAGAGTACAAGAGGCTAGAGGAGCAGAGAGTTTGCTTTCATATGGGAAACACAATCCGCCCCAGAAGACGCTCATTTCCATAGGAAGCCATTGCGAAACAAAAAAGGTGCTTGTCATAGAGTGAAAATGCATTGTGCCCAGGCAGTGGCTAGGCTTACACTGTTTATGACTGTACCCCTCATTGTGCCCAGGCAGTGGCTAGGCTTACACTGTTTATGACTGTAGCCCTCATTGTGCCCAGGCAGTGGCTAGGTTTACACTGTTTATGACTGTAGCCCTCATTGTGCCCAGGCAGTGGCTAGGCTTACACTGTTTATGACTGTACCCCTCATTGAGTACAGTGTAAGCACAGAACGCTCTACTTAGGCACTGGTTCTTTTCTTCAGCCTTGTCTTAGTGCTGTAGTCACATGTTGCAAACATGCAAGCAGGGAACGAGGTGCAGTAGCTTTGAAGACAGTGTCCTCATAGGAAACAAGATCACTGTTGGGGAAAAGTTCAGACTTTTGCTGCTACGACTTACAGCAGCTCTGTATTGTAAAACATTTCACATTTTTAAACAACTGTACCCATACAAATGTACCGAAATTATTCCCTAATTTCAGTCATTCACAAAAAAAGGTTATCTTAACGACGAATTTTCTATAACTTGGAACATATTTGCTTATAAAGCTGCAACCATTTCATGGACAGAGAAAACAAATTGTTACTGTACTGTTACGGTTTTAAGGTAGCAGAACGTAAATAGATATTACTCGTCGGCATATACATTTATTTCCCATTGTGGGAACAACACATTCTGCTAAATATGACATTATACAATTTCATTGTTTGTTTTTGTATTACAAATGCACGTAAAATGTAATTATGTTGAATGAATACTTACTTTGAGTCCTACATAAGAATCCATCTGCAGCTAAAAGTGAGACTAGAAGTACGGAAGTACAGCATAGACTACTGTTAGAAAACTATCAGAAGTATATAATACATCTAATCAAAATGTGTTTGTAGCACTATTTTGCATTTTTGACCAGTGGAAATATTATATGAATATAATTCATCTAATACAACTATTGGGAGCTTGAACCTTCTCCGATAGCCAACAAATGACTCCTATTGGCACATTCTGCACACACCCAATGAGGGAGCGGGGTTCAGACATCAAACACAAACTTTATGGTAAACGATTGGCAGAGTTAAAAAATGCTCACGTTGCGCAATCTCATCTCCTATTAAGCTGCCAAAGCAGGCCAAACGACCGCCTTTGAAATACCTTCCACAAAATGCATTGCCATTAACTGGAAACATTTTTCACTCTTTTATGCCCCGCTCCCCCTTGCCAAGACTGTTTTGAAACACATTGAAGTCAATGGGGGCAATACAAGTGAGCCTCTCCAAAGGTCTTCATATAGAAAGAAGACTTTTTTTTATTGGATTGAGCCACCACACTCTTTTCAAAGGAATCCCAGTCTCCCCAGGCACATATGAAACGGGCTGCGCTGCGCCCCCGCTCCCTGCTCATCATAGGGGCTGAGGAGGGCTCCCTCACTTTCTCTCCTGGCTACAAGAAGCCTGGGAGCGGGCGAGGGGAGGACCTTTGGCTCCTGTGTCCCCATATCTCCTCAGGCCATCTGGAGCAGACTGGGAGGATGACGTGGAGACACTCAGACGCTAAGTGGGCACCCACTTAAACCCCCCAAAAAACTTTCACCCGGATCCCAGTGGGCTGCCGTCAGAGCCAGGGGTTTGGGAAACTGCGGAGGAGGAGTGGTGGGTGGAGGCGGATGGTTGCACCTGTCCACCATGTGCTGAGCACCTTGATTTACTGGCAGGCTTAGAGCTCCAGTTATTGGGGCAGATGCTCTTAAAAAAAAAATTACGGGCTTAACTCTCTGAAGCTCCAACAAGTGCCGCACTTTGCCCCCTCCCCCCCCAACACGCTGACAACCCAGTAGATTTACAGGGCAGAGGACGTGCTGTGCTGCTCTCTGCTCGGTTTACTGTCCTGTCTAAGCGTGGGCCAGGGTACCGTGTGTGTCTCTGCTGGCCAGCCTCCACTGGCTCTTCCTCCAAGGCCAGGCAGGGCAAAGCAATGAAACCGCTGACAGATTGACTTGATAAACGGCTGATCAGTGCACGCGCTGTAGTCTGCCTGATAAAAAAAAAAGAAGAGGGGACATTTTTATTGTCTGATTGAGATAACAGAAGCAGCGACCGCAGAGGTGGGGGACGTTTTTGAGGCAAGGCTAAAGACAACAGCTTACAGTACAGTACCTCAACAAATACTTGCATCTACAAAAACTCCAGACAGTTTTAACTGTTAAGGTTGACGCAGATGCCTGTGCCTCAGAAGTGTAAAATACTTTGGCGTTTTAGGAGGCCGAGGTAAGATCACCAGTTGCATTAATTTGCCTAAAGGCCCTCATCCCTTAGCGTTTCTTCCCCTATTGTCCCCGTGCCTCCTTAACATGACTCAATTCCAAATAAATCTCAAACGTGTGGCGTCACTTTGACGTGGAAGTCATTGTGGGGTCGTGGTCCAGATAACGATAGATGATTTACATCTCAAGTGAAATATCGTTAAAGTATCCAACCATGCATGTTAGAAGAGTCAGTGACACGTGCAGACTGAACGTGACAAAAAATATATATAAACTGGCCGACAAAAAAACCCAATATGACATTCCTAAAAAAAAAACAATATGACATTCCTAAAACACATGTGTTTGGTAGACCTCCCAGTTCATACGGAAATGTGACAGCCATCCGGGCTCCCATTCAAAATACTGATTAATTAGAAACAGACAACTAGGATTAGCTGCATCATTTGATCATTTAAAAAAAAACATAAACTCGACAGCGTGCGCGTGTGCGCACACACACACACACACACACACACACACACACACACAGAGAACACATACACAGCTATTTATCTTTTGATTAGAGGATGTTTATTATGTGGGTTCCTTCCAGCAATTGCATAGAACTCACAGTGAGTCAAGCTTGTTTGGTCTCTGATTCAAGTAAGTTCTGCCCCCCTTTTCTGCAAAGCTTCCACTGTCAACACAATGGCTTTTCTCTGACCCTGTTATATTTGCCACCACTACTATTGCTCCTGTTATTTACCTATAGATGCTGTCTCTGTTTGTATGTACTGTCTGTGTTTGTGTGTGTGTGTTTGTGTCTCCCCACACGCGTGTGTGTGACCTTATTGTACCTCTTCTTCTCTTTCTCACAGCATGTGATTGCCATCCCGTGGGCGCCGCTGGCAAAACCTGTAACCAAACCACAGGCCAGTGTCCCTGTAAAGACGGTGTGACTGGTATCACGTGCAACCGCTGTGCTAAAGGCTACCAGCAGAGTCGCTCGCCTATTGCCCCCTGCATAAGTACGTGGAACCAGCCTCTATCTATACGCCAGGCACAGGCCTCACACAGTCAGCCCTGTCCACCTCCACGCCACACATTTAGGCCCTGGCTCTGTACAGACCATTACGTGTAACTGGACCTGGGACCAGGACACATACACAAAGTGCACCTCCACGGGCAGAGCAGAAAATGTGCCATGTGGATCGATGATAATGTGATGAAAGATGATGCTGAGACACGCACACGCAGAGCACTCTCATCCATTTGAACTTCAATACAACTTGAACAACGTAAAACATACTCTTCCCTCTGCTTCCTCAGACAAGCGTTTAGGGTCCGTTCTCTGAAGAGTAAACCTGTTTGCTTAAATAAACAAACCATTAACCAATAGTCATGGGGCGTTGGAATATATTTTGGTCCATAGAGAGATCCAGGTGGTAACCGAAGGCCAACATGGCAACCATAAAGCCTTTTCTTCCTTTACGGAAACAATGTGTGTTAATTGGAGCTTTGGACAGAGCAGCTGCATGATCCCGCTAAATCTTTTGTGAGATGCATGATTATGTTAGAGGTTGAGGTTCAGTAAAGTGGACAAGGGAAATCTATAAATGCGGATATGAAGTATTGGATTTTCCTGGGAACGTTCCCTTAGCAGAGACGTAGAATGGGAACATGGAATGGTCCCAGGCCAACTCGGTTCTCGATTTTCACTTTTTAATCAACTTCCTTTGAAATTGGCTGACGGCGCTTGCCAAGTTTGGTTTTTAATATGAAGCAGGGAGTCATATTATTTTTTTGACCTGACACACCTACCATTGTCGAGGGCTTCCAATCCATATTTTTTGCTTATGATGGACGTCTAGACTCTTCGTGGGAAAATGCCTAATTATATCTGTAAAGGCAAACGTGTGTGTGCAAGATTAGTCCTGGGAAAAGTTTGATTTATTACTTACACACGGATTGGAGGTTCAGGAGAGCAGGGACGACTGAGTAAAGCCAACCAAAGCTTCCTAAGAAAGGCGGATCGTTTCTGAGCCGAAGACTTGATTCTTCTTTTTTTTTTGTCTCCTTTCACACACCACTCCTCTCTCCGCATGGTCACAAGCACTGTCATCTTTTCTTCTCTCCATGTTTTTCTTCTCACCTCTTTCCTTTTATCTCTGTCTCTGCCACCACCTCTTACTGTGCTATGGCCCCTGCTTCCCCCCGTACCCTGCACACCTCTCTGGTGGCCGTTTCATTAGACAGTGTTACCAAAATGCTTCATGTTTTTTGATGTCTGCTGTTGCCATCGCGCTCCTTTGGAGATAAGAGGAGCACTCTTCATGCATGGCTTGCCAGCACATCAACTTCCTGCCTTGAATACAATGGCGTATGAAGGAGGGCTGAGAGAATCAAGTCTTGATATGTCAAACCGCAGATACCCGCGGCTTTCGCTCCGTCTGGGTAAGCCAAGGGTAGGAGCTGAGAAGGTTGAAGGGAACTGAAGGTATAACATGTGGCCTATTTCACACCCCTCCGCCCACCGATCTAAAGATTGCATCCTCCTCAATGGAATCTCCCTCATCTGCCAGGGAGAATAGATTTGCTGTTTCCTTTTTAAGTAACCAATCCCCTGGGAACATTACCTGTTATCTTGCACATTAACTCTAAAAGCTTGTCTGCTGGAAAAAAACAAACACCCAGGGAATGTTTTATGTGACCCTAAATCCAAAACAATATTTCCCTCTTTAATTTTTTTATATCTATGAGCCACCGATTTTTGATCCATTCACACACAATAGGTTCATATCCCTCATGATGATGTGTTTTAATGGTTGTAATGCGCTGTTGTGTTGTAATAGAACTGACTTTTGCTTCCCTCTGTACAATGTTTCCCCGGGAACAGAGATTCCTGTTGCACCACCGACAGCCACAGCCAGCAGCACGGAGGAGCCTTCAGGTGAGTTGGGTGAGCAGCAGTACACAGGGCAAACATAGAGCAGGAATCATATGCATGTGCGGTGCAAACTTCTTTCGCTGGGAAGGACCGGAAAGGGAACGCTACTGCCCCTATCCAGAACTACTGTGTCTTATCGTTAATCATACATCTAAAACGCCCGTTGCTAGACATGCTGGAGAGCATTAGGTTTGTAGGGAGAAATAACCTTCTTGAGAGTCCTCAATAGTATACCCGTTGTTCTAACCCCCATTTAAATATTTCCCCAGCCAGAGTGAGGACATGAGAGTACAGTATAAATTGGATCCCACTTGCCTCCTGCCCTTATTAGGACTCCAGAAACATGAATTCAATAGTGATAACCTTGGGGACGTGGCTCCTTTAATCTCGCTCTCTTCATCCAGTGATCCAGTCTAACTACCGCACAGTGGGGAGTTGGTAGGGCCCTCGGCACGGGGCCTTGTTAGCGCTGATGTGTGGATCAACTGTCCTCTCTCTCACGCAAAAGGGAGAGGGAGTTTCTTGGCTCTGACTCGCTGCCGAGAAGAGGAGGGAGCCCGTCCATAACAGCGCCAGAGAGCATACAGTGGAGCTAACGAAGCGGTCAGATCTTAATACCGAATTATTTAGCGTGATTAAGAGGCTCCCTTGACAGTGTGAAAACATTGAGGTTGTGTCATCACTGTCCCACATATTTAATTTAGTAGGCGTACTGACTTATTGATTAGATTACACTAATAAACAGTAGCCCCTTCCTTTATTCATCTGGAGACTGATGGCAACAGGTTTTACACATATATCACAGACGTAGTTTTACTTCGACACAAAGCGCGTTGGAATAAGCAATGCATGCCGTTAACTGTGTCCTTTGCCCCAGTGGTGGAAAAAGTTGAGTCATCTAGCCGTGTCTCCAGCCGAGAGAGGCCCTGCGTGCGAGAAGGCCGTGCAGCTGTTCTCAGACCCTCGGCGCTCCCTAATGCACCTCAACCTGACAGAGAGGATTGACAGCAGAGCAGGGGGGCTGTTGGTTCCCCTGTTTCACACGTTGTCTTCTCATGGGTGTCGGGTGGTAGCATGGGATGGTATCAGGGGGGCTTTAGTGCTTCATATCGTTTGGACCCATTGGAATGTATTTTATTTAATTTTTCACTTCACTTTTATAGCCTCTTTGGAGGTTAGGTCAGTGGGCAGTCTGTTTTTGCCTTTTTACCAGTTTTACCAGTTTTCTATGGCCCCAAAAGAATAATCAAGAATACAGCAACATTCATTAAGAAGAGTCAAGCTCTCCCTTTAATCCCATTGATGGAACTGTGTGATGGAACCAGTGTAAACACAACTCAGTGGAAACGGCACGATGACACTGACCATGTAGCTCAGCAGCTTAATCAACAGTGAGGGCCCCAGGGTTCCCCGAACAATCGAAACGGGTAATGCTCTGTTGAGGGTGAAATCAAGCAGATTGGAAGGTGGGGCACCTTGATGGACAGATTGCGTCAGTCCCGTCAGAGTGGACCACCCAGGATCCCCGACTGGAGGATGCATACATTAGTGGGTCTCAGAGGGTCCTGAAGCCCACCTCGGATGGGCTTGGTATGTCAGACCCTCGATGAGCTCATCCACGAGGTGATTGTAAGCAGATGTGGTCCTCTTATCGGGGCATCTCTCCACTTTGGTCTCTTCCTCGGCCCAGCCTGGGCTTTGTTCTGCCGCGCGCCTCCTTCATACTGCAAACATAGAGAAACACAGAGAGGGAAGGACAGATAAAAAAGCGAGAGAGAATAGAAGAGAAAGAATAAGATACAGCACGCGAAGCAAGAGTTTGAGAGTCCGATTTAGAGAATGTTCAGCTTTGACGGCACTTCAACCAATGAAAGTAGATTGACCAAAAAGAGGGAGGGCGGGGGGAGAGAAAACGCATGCTCTTTATGTGAGAGCCGTCTGGGGGGTGAGGCCGACAGCTGTGCGGCAGGTGTCTCTCCGCGCGCCTCAGCCAAGAGTCGAGGAGGAGGAGGGGAGAGTGGATATTAACTTGTCTCCAGAAAAGAGCCCAGCCACCCAGCCACCCAGCCACCCAGCCACATTGAGGGCTGGAATGCATGCCGCATACCTCCGATTGCGTGGCCCAGACAAAACACGCATTGTGCACGCAGGTCACGTATGGTGTGAGTCGCCACTCCCACGGGTCCTGACAGAGACATCTGCGCAGCCAGGCAATGTGGTGGGGATTAGACGATGACCTGCAATGACTGCACAGGATGTAGGCCTATGAAAACAAGGGATGTTGAAGACGACGAGGAGGATGATGAGGAGGAGGATAAGGATCATGCAATGTAATGTGGCCCAGAGCTGGAAGTGATCAGGGCTGCAATGGAACCCCTCCTTAGAATGTTTGGACATGACTCTTGCTCCACACACCCCGTTAACGTTCGCCGCCGAGCTCGGAGTTGTGTCGTCATGTGGCTTTCATTACAGGCAATGAGCCTAACGAGATCGAGGGAAATCAAGGCAGAGCGGTGGGGACAGTTTGCCGAAAAATGGGGCGAGGGCAAAAAAAAAAAAGCACTGTATCGAAATGTCTTCAGCGGTACGAGAAGGCTCGCGTCTGATTAACGTCTTGGCTTCGGCAGGTCTTTCTCGGAGCGACGCGACCCGTGGCTCTCCTCTACCTCCCCCTTCTGTGTGTGCACGATGAGTGCCGTGCAGCAGCGTCGCCAGTAACTCTGTCCGAGACGCAGTTACAGGAGAGAGGGCGGGCGGAAGCCTCATTGACTCGCACTACGCAACTCCCCGACGCTTTCCGTTTCGTTAAGGGGAAGCTGCCTGTTGTTGCTTACAACTCTTGCCTTGGATGGAAAAACCAAAACAGGACTTTTGTTAATCTAAGTCAATATGGAGCAAGGGGAGAGAGAGAAAAGGAGAGCAGAGCCTCTGTGTCCCTCTCGGGAGCCGCCCCGGCCCCAGTGCTCTGGCTCCAGCCACTCGGGGCACTCCCGCTATAATCTAATTACATGCTTTATTTGCGGCAATTTGTTTCTCAATCAGTCTTGTTCGGCGAGGAGAAAGCCCTCCTCCTGTGCTCTTATTTACACCTCCCAGTTCCATGGCTGTGCTTGCCCTGTCCCTTCCCCATAGCTGGCCAATCACAAAGTCCAGTAGGCGAAGGAGGAGGGCTCGCCGCCTCCTGGGTGATCACGACCGTGGACGTTTTCCAGTTTCGGTAACGCCCTCTGTCACAGTGGGGCTACTCAATGAAGCCGTGGCCTAATTTTAGACATGCTTTGAACGCAGCCAATGTTGCTGCTTCGCTCTGGAGGGAGTGTTGAAAGTGCAGGATGGCACAGGGGGCGGGTGGGTTGGGGGGGGCAAAACAGGGTGAGACACTTCAGGTTCAGAAAGTAAGGGTCGGTTTCTCCCTTGTTTTTTTTCCTTTTGGTTTAATCCAGTCACAAACCAGAGAGCAAAGCACTGGTGTAGCCACACCTTCGGCCAGACAAAGGTCCAGTGCAGCACAGCACTGCCAGGCCCTCCACTCTCCACAAGTTTCCCCTGACTGGAGGCTGTACAAAGGGAACACTTGTCCTCCCGGTAGGGGACTGGCAGGGCCCTAAAGGGAGATGTCGGGGTGCTCTCGGGCCGGGCCGCCACGGAGCTGCCGTCTCAGGGTTACACTAATGGGGAATGAGAGGCTATCAAAGGAAAGTTTCCTGATGGCACCAGGGGGGGTCAGGGGAAAACAAAGGGGCCTTGCCGTGGCCCCCTCCATCATTTACATGGTAATCAGGCGCCCACAATATGGACTCCTCCGTTTCATTTACTGGGCCATTTTTTGTTGTTCTTCTCCAGCTCTGGGCTTTGCTGATTTTTTCGAGTTACTTGAAATCCTCCTCTCCTCCCGACCCGATTGCCTCCCACCCCCTGCCCCCCAGACATAGGCAAGTACTCTCTACCAGTGTTTCCTATTCTTTCACCTCTCCTTTTTTGGTTGGGGGATTTTGGAATGGGGTGAGGGGGGAAATTTTTTTTCGTCCCACCGTTTCCCAGGGAACCTTATTCACCCAGAATATAAAGGAAAGTAAAAAGCAAGCAAAGGAGCAAGGGCCTGGTCCAAACAATGCAGTTTGTTCATACTCAGGCTGGCTGAGAGGTCCTCATCTTTCTCCTACCACTCAATTATTCCCTTTTCTCTAGCCCTGTCTGCGTCTCCCTTTTCCCTCTTCAAACTCTGCCATCATTATGTTCTGCAGTGAGAGCTGTTTGGATTCCCTGGAATCAATTTGTGTCAGATGGGGGAATGGGGGAAATGATTTTGCAACTTGGCCTCTTGTCACATACTGGCCTTGCCTGTAAGTGCCTGGCGGTGTGACAGCATAGCATGGGGCAATCACCAGAGTCCTTGGCTCTCTGGGCTGCCGGGGATTCAACTCTGCAGAGTGGTGCCCGGGACACACACTGCAGCCCACCTCACCGCCCCGCCATCCATCATAAATCTCCCCGCGAGCCCCTTGGAGCTGCCTGGTAGTGGCTGGCGGTGGTAGGGGGGTTGGCCAGTGATCTGGAACGCAGCCCTGGCGGTCCTCCCCGGCGTGAAAGGCCTGCGTGAGGTATTTATTTGTCCGCCGCTGCGGAGTGGACACCCCCAGAAAAAGGAGCTTTTGGCCGACGCTTCACGGGCTGCTAATTTTCCCCTTCTGACCTCTCTTTGTGTGGCAATGACCCCCCTCATTCCACTTCTCCCCCCTCATCCCGTCTTAACACCCACTCCCGGGTCCCCCCCCCCACACAATAAATGCAAACGTTAGACATAGCCCTCAGTGGGACGGGGCGGGGGGGTCTTTGAGTTGGTGGGGTTTTCTTCCAAGGAACCTGGGGGGTTGAGTTGACAAGAGAAGGGAGGGTGAGATGGGAGGGTGGTAGGGGCCTTAATCAGTCCAACACTGGCACTTTGACAGGGGTTAGATGGGGGTGGTCGGAGAGGGTCATTTGTATAGTTCCTCTAAAGCCCCTCGGTGGCACCCTAAGCCCAATCCAGAGGTCTCCTCCATCAGCCGGCAGACATGGTCGGACGGCCACGACGCTCGGGACCCCCCCCCCACCATTGTGTGCTCCTTTCTATAGGGCACTAGTCCTCTCAATGCCCCCGCACCAGACAACACAAATGCACCCGGGCAGATGCGAGAGGCCAAAGGAATGTCTCACAATTTGGTGTCACTATTGTCATTTTTGTTCTAACGGAGCATATCTTTCTCTTTCTTGCCCCCCCCCCCCCGCCGCCCACCCCTCTGTTCCACTACCCCCCTTCCTTCTCTCCGTCTCCCCCCTCTTTCCTGCTCTCGTTCACAGACTGCGACTCCTACTGCAAGGCGTCCAAAGGCAAACTGAAGATCAACATGAAGAAGTATTGTAAGAAGGATTACGGTGAGTTTTCACTGCCTTGGCCCCGTGCACTACTCCTCCATGGAGACCTTCCTCCATCAGTAACGTGAGGCAGCCTCAGTGTTCCTCAGAGATGAGCAGAGAACCTGTCCAGAAGAGATCTAACTCTGGATATTCCATTTCTCTAGGCGCTCCCCCTAGGGGACCCTTATAGTTCCTAGGGGGCATTCTAGTGACGGCTTACTCCAGCTTTACCTTCAAGGAGTCAAAGGATCAAACACAAGAGGACAGGCCATCAAGGAGAGAAAGGCTTAAAATGGGATCGGGGGGGTGGGGTGGGGTTGGGGGTGGGGGGTAGAGAGAGGAGGGGGGGGTTCAGTTGATGGACAGCCCAGCAGGTATTTAGGACCAAAGCGGATCTAGTAAAGTCGGTGTGACGGACAGCCGGGGCTGGCCGCTCCCTTAGAGGTCCTCATTAAGGTAGCCCCCATCCTTTTCATTCTCCATCAGCATTCCTGTGGCCGTCCGGTCGGCAGTATGGGTCTATTCAAGGTGTGGTTAAGATGTGCGACCTCTACCCCGTCCCCGTCCCCCCCTCCCCGCTGCTCCCCTCCCCCCTCTCCTGATTGAAGCCCGTCTGGTGAAGCGGTCAACCACGACGTGGCATCCTGCCGAACACCTCGGCCCTCGCAATGACAGCCAGAGTATTGTCCTGCTGAAGATTTCAGAGGTGGGGGTGGGGGGGGGGGTCAGCTCACAATCCCCGAAAAGGGCCCCTTCCACAAAATATGCAGCGACCAAGGATCTGATCGAGATGCACATTCCTGCCCATTCTAAAATTAAAGGTTTGAGGAAAATAAATCTGCCTACATAACTCTGGCCTGTTGAAATGTTTTGGTTTAATTATATTTGTAAGGAAGTTCATAATATTCCTCGTAATATACTAGAAAAGTAGGATCGTTGCAGCAACACGTGCCTGTGGGATAAGAAGAACCTGCCTTCCAGTGACTCACATGCTAGGTGTCTCTCCATGGTAGACACGGAGCATGCACAACTAGTAGAGTGGAACTAGGCACAGGTCCCCTCACCTCCCAGCCAGTCCCAGTGAGGTGTCAGCTCCTCCCTACACTGGCCTGGGTACAGCTGGTTATGCACTGCCTGCACGGGGGGTATGTGTGGAACAGGGTCTGTCTCTCAATTTGTGTGTGTGTGTGTGTGTGTGTGTGTGTGTGTGTATGTGGGGATGAAGACTTCACTGCATTCAGTCTGCGTGTGAGTGTGCGTGGGTGTTTGTAAATGCATGAGCCTAGGTTTGTGTGCGTTAGTTTGTGTGGAACAGGCCAGTGGGTCTTGGCTACACGCTCCTGGGCTTTGGAGCCGGCATCAAATGGCTGCAACTCCCCCCAACCTCCACTGCTCTCGCCCACCCTCCTCCTCAATTATGAATTACGGCCAATTTCCTCCGCTTCCCCTCTGCGGCCCAGCGGGGCAGCCAGCCCAGCTATAGCTCTCTGTGGGCTCGCCCTGCCAAGACCTGCTGGGCCTAATCCACTTCCCCTCCGCCTCGCCGCCATCAGGGGGCCTTTGTGCTGGGGCTGGACAGGGATCCCACCGACTCGCCTTCGCAACCCATTACAATCAGGAGATCCCACGGCGGACCGCCATTCACCGGGGGTTCTCTACGCAGCACACGATGCGAAAAGTGTTAAGCGTACGGGCGCTAATGGCACGTCAGTGCGTGATGAAGTTTGTTTGGCACACTTCAATACAAGTGGCACCGAGTACAGTGTTTCTCTGGAGAGGATTGTTGGACGGCTCAGAAGTGTTCAGGAGAGCAGCAGGAGAGCCTGGCACCATGCTGAGTGATACGCTGCCTTTGTGGAAGGATACACGGGCACACTCCACCCCGGCAGGGCAGTCCTAGAGAAGGGGGGAGAGCTTTCATAGATTATGAATGACGCAAAACACACTTTTACTGACACACACTGTAACAGCAGGCCTTTTTAGGGTATTTGCAGGCCCGTCTCTTTGGGGCTGGCTGTGCAAACACAAACAGAGTGCGCCTTCCGGTGGTGACACCTGGTATTGTCAGGGTGAGGGAGGGCCGTTGTGGGGTTCATCGCCAGGTCGCCTGCCCGTCGGAGCAGCACTGTCTCCACACACCCTGTACGGCCCCCCTCTCCGGGCAGGGATGCATCGCGCACTAGGTGTCTAATCTGCTCTGGATGCGTCTCCCTGAGAGAGCCATGAACTTCAGGGTCCTGACAAGTGTGTGTCCACCAGTCGAGGCTTATAGCAGTTAAGAGGCCCGTTAAGTTTAAACAGGCGTGCCCATCGTTCTCAGGGGGGCAATGGTGGGTTTCAATGGCGATACGGTAAATGTAGCGCACATTGGCTCTGTGTGGCTGGGACGCCAGAGAGAGAACCGTTTGTTCTTTATTTCCATCCATCTGTCTTCCCCTCATCCACTCTGATAATCAGCCATTCCACATCTAAAATCCCAGACCGGCTATCCAACGCCAGTCCTTACTCTACCCCCCTCCGAGTCACGTTACAAATCACCCTGCTCCTAAAGTAACTGTGAACGCAGGGCTACACAGCCCAGGGGCACTATTGGACCATGGTTCCTTTAAAGCAGTGGCCTGTCAGACCCTCATGCCCCAGTGATCCAGCAGACACTTCAGTCTGTTCAGGCCAGGCGTCAGTGTTGCTGGCGTCTCTGTGATGATCCGTGTCGGCCATAGCGTGGGTCAGGATTGAGTGCCGGGCACAGCGTCTGCGGTGCTCTCCCTCGGCCCGTTGCATTCCCCTACAAGGCACTTTCTGCTTACTTAGGACGCCCCTCGCTGGTGAGAGGACAATGGCGGCGGCTGGAAAAGAGCCGGTGTTGAAAGAGAAAAGGGAGCGTTTTCCTGTCAGGTTCTGTCCACATTGACGTATTTCCCAGACAATGGTTCTGCTAACAGGCTCCCTCCTAGTCAAAGGTAAAGCCATGTTAAAGAGTGTGCATTTTTACCGTCTATTTTTTACTCCGCTGTTTCTTTTGGAGAAAAGAAAAATTGCCTTCCTTATATTCTTTAAGAAGAGAAATCTATTAAATCAAAAGTTCTTTAAAAAGTAAAAAAATTTTACCCCTATTTTTTATAGCTAATTCAAAGACTTCATCTTTATAATAAATATATGGCCATTGTTTTAAATTATTTGTCCAGAATCAAAGAGTAAAATTTTTATTTCTCAGTAATAAAAAAGACAGTATTTTGGCCTAAACTCTCATAGTAACGGTTGATGCGAAAAGCTTGCCAGTGTTCAGAAGGACAAGCGGGTCAAATGGTTAGACAGCAGGAAGAAATGGAGCGAACGGTAAGGTCTGGAGAGATCCTGTGTGAGGAGAGGGACAGCATTTCAATTCAGCTCCAGAATATACTCCCGTGTCAGGCTTTGAACATAAACTCTCCATGCAGACATACAGTAACAATGTGCGTACAAAAACAACGAGAGGTTGTGCTCAATGGTATTTTCTCAGCGGCTAATCCTTCTCTGCTTGTCTCTGACCCTGCAGCTGTCCAAGTGCACATTCTGAAGGCGGACAAGGCGGGCGAGTGGTGGAAGTTCACCGTCAACATCATCTCTGTCTACAAGCAGGGCGAGAGCCGCATCCGCCGCGGCGACCAGTTCCTGTGGGTGCGGGCCAAGGACGTGGCCTGCAAGTGCCCTAAGATCAAGCCTGGGAAGAAGTACCTCCTCCTGGGCAACGACGAGGACTCCCCCGGCCAGAGTGGCGTGGTGGCGGACAAGGGCAGCCTGGTTATCCAGTGGAGAGACACTTGGGCCCGCAGGCTCCGGAAGTTCCAGCAACGCGAAAAGAAAGGCAAGTGCAAGAAGCCATAGACAGAGTTGGCACCGCCAGGAGCTAGAGAGAGGAATTTGGCCCGCAGAGGAGGAGCGGAGAGAAAGACATAAAGGACAGAAAGAGACTGTGCCCGTCGCTGCTTTTTGTTTGTGTAGAAGCATGAAGATAATATTTAGGATACTTGTTTTTTTTTTTGTGAACTGTTGTGAAGGAGCTCACTTTGCAGATTTGGTTTTATTGTTTATTTTCCTTTCCAGATTCTGTCTCTTTGTGGATTTGCAGAGTTTGCACCTATTATCAGTATATGACGTTATTTGTGTTCATTTTTTCTCTTAGTATACACGTCACATTCAACATTTCCCGCTGATACAACCACTTTGACCAAGCTACTGCATTATCTGCTGTTCACACACAGCTGACAAACCAGCCTTGTTCATTGAAGCCAAGATACTGCAAATATATTTTCTCTAGAGACAGTGCTATAATTCATCATTATCCTTGGAAATGCATGACTTATGTGGAATTAGTTAATGTTTGATGTTTACTTGTATACCTACAGTTTAAACCTAAATCAAGTTTTTTACTGTGATTCCGGACAAATAACAAAAAACAACGGCTATATATTTATAAAAAAATCCTCCAAAACACTTCTGAATTGCTTATTCAATTATAAAGCTTTAGTCTGCGTCTCCCTTACTCTCTAGGTCTCCTTGAACAAATGGATAATAATGTCATCAAGTTCATTCTGCATGTACTTAACTCTCCGAAGAGCGTGTCTCACTGGTGCTGCTGATACTAAATAACCACAAAGGCGTTTTGATTGTTTCTTGTTTCCTGCTTCTACAATATCTACCATTTATTTGGGCTTGTGGACAGTGATATTACTTTCATGATCCCCTAAAGGCCTAAAATTACCATTACTACCCCAACCTAGGCCAACATGGTTTCCTTTCGATTTTGTATGCTGATTTATTTTATGATGCAAGCTCAAAATGGCTAAAATGTGGGATGACCTCAAAATAGTAATTTCTAATTAAAACAAGTATTTCATACTTTATTGATGAGATTGGTTACATTTGTTTTATTTACATGAAATTGTATTGACTGATACAACAATTCCAATAGGTGCAGCATTATATTTGCAAATATTGGCTTTACATGAAACTAGTTTAGAAATATTGGAGAATTTTTGGTAATAATACCCAAGGTATCACATCGTATTATAGATATTATGTATAGTGAAAACAAGATTTGGTTTCGCCATAGTATATTTAAAACACATTTTTAAAATATAAAAATGTAAATATTTTTGTGACTTTTTTCCGAAAAGAAAATATTTCCAAACTCAAATGTTCATACCAATTTGTGCATGGTGCCATACAACTTGGATACCGAGTCACCTAGTATTAACTGACACCTTTTGTGATTTTCCCCCCGAAGATAAAAAGGAAAGAAAATGTATAAACGTGGTAGTATTTTTGGCAAATAATCTAGACAAGAATAAATTGTTAATTTCAATTTATTAATTGTAGTTTTTAGCAAGCAAGAGGACCGTTGCAAAAAATATCCCAAGATGTTTTTTCCTCTATAGGAAAAGTAAATAAAAATAAAGTTTACCGCTTTGACAAACACATTCAATCTTTTTTTAAAGCAGCCTAAATGTTTGACTGTGGTCGAATACATCACTCTATTTCACAATGACTCAAAAGCCTGTGACCAATCAGCAGCTAGAGGCCTTCTTTTGTCCCTTGTCAAATAAATTCACCTGAAGGTGCTTGGCTTAGAAACTGAAAATAATTGTATTCACCTGATTATTGACACATCTAAATAAAAAAACTTTTTATACATTTTTTTTAAAAAACAATTAACATTCAGGGGCTGATGAAGAGCTGCTGCAGTCACTGTGCCATGCTTTTCAATTAATCATGACAATGGAGATACCTACACAATCCTCGGTGTAAAACTGGTGTTACCGTACACTGATTCAACATACAGAGTATACACACAATGGCTATACACATATATTTACAGAGAACTGTCATTTACTGCATTACATGTAAATGTATCTGTTTGTCACAACACATGTCCCAAATTCATACAGTTCTTCTGTTTAAGATACCCCTTGATGTATATTTTAGATCGGATGGCAGGGCATTTCCATGGCCTCTTTGATGCTATCAGCAGTACTCTCAAAATGTTGCTTTTGTTCATACTATGAATTGTAAATGTTGTTTAGCTGTTGCCATTGCAAGAACCTTTGCAATGTTGTTTTACAATGCGTACTAATATATTATGGTTATATATGAATATATTTAATGACACAAGACATTGTGGATTTTATAGTTTTTTTTTTTTTTTTTACTTGTTTGTAGTTGTTTAGATGGTTGTCTTTTACGAAGGAAACAATAACTACTGATCACACCAACCTGGTAGAACCAAATCCAAATTTCTGTTCAAATAAACTCTTGTATAGTATAAGTAAAAGTGTGCCATATTTGTTTTTTTCTTCCCTGGAATCATTAGTGACTTTTTACACTTCTGCTTTGGATTTAGGTTGGCAGTCAGTATCATCAAAAAATATTATCATTATCTTTGGGAACCCCAATTTGCTCCCATTGTACAGTGTCCTTGCTTGAGTTACTACAGGAATAGAAATAAGTGCATAGCCTACATTAAGCAGCCCACTATATTCAGCTGACAATGGAAGCATGACATTTCTGCTTGCACTTGAAAGTGAACAATTGTGGTGCGTAGCTAGCAACCCATCTGAGGGGAATACATGTGTAATCGCCCAATCAGTTGTAGTGATAGCACGTGTCATATGGGACATCCTGGAAACAAGCTCAAAATTCAGTCCCAACGGAAATGTGGGAACAAAACAATCCGGTGGTGTGGTGTGCCTTCATTGTGTCAAAGAGTTTGGAGAACCATACTGCACTGTGCTAGACTAGCTGGCTGAACGACGAGCCCATTCCTTCACCAACCTGAGCTTGTGGATGAGGCAGTGGAAGCTGAAGCAACAGGAGATACCTTTTCCTCCACCATCTCCTCTAGCCTTGCATTTGCCTTGTTGCCTCACTGTCCGTTTGCTTTTTTTAAAAGCATTATATCCATTACTGTTATGCATTGCATTGTTGACTTCCTGAATTCGTCGCTCGCTACCACACGATACCGAAATGACAAGCGCTGTGTGACCGGGGCGCTCATTCTCATTCGTGATCGAAACAAAATGCACGCGTGCCAGGTAATGTGACGTAGATCTGGGCCTACTACGTTTTTGATTAACAGTATCATATTATTTATTGCGAGTTTTATGCATGTTTGGAATGACAGATGAATATATCATGGGCAATGTTTTATGATGTTTATGTTTTATTGTTCTTATATAAAAAAAAAACATATATATAAAAAATAAAAGGATCCGGGGCTATTCAGAAAACATCTGAAGCCGTAGGTCCCACGACGTCCCTGCTTAAGGCCGCTGTACCTTTTAGACCACCATGCAATGTTGCTCCCCCCAATATACTACACAAAAGAATGGGATGCAACAATTATTGAACATTCTCAAAGAATGTAAGCCATTATGTAATTAACCAATATATTGGTAATTAACCAATATATTGGTCTTAAATTTAAATAAAAACAAAGACAGGCCTGTCCTGGCACTATTTAATTGTAAAATGTCAATTTAATAGAAAGCACAACATACCATTAAGTAACATGATTTACAAGAAAGGAAAACAGATGTGTTAGCAACAAGATCATTATTTGTCCTTATAGCATTACTAGTTTTGGCTGGTATTATTCTAAATGTTATAAAATCCCAAGACAAATGACAGTATTACAGCAGCATGAATTGATGAGTATTGCTTAGCATGAGGTCCTGCACTAGTGTCTATAACGTCCTCCACCCACCCTTCACATGGTAAAAATCATAAAGCTGTTTCTCAACGGGCCAACTCTTAGCCTACAGCTTCATCTGTAAGGGCTGAGGTTGAAGAGTGTGAGGATACAGACAGGATAAAGGGATGTGTGTGTCTGCATTTTTGTATGAGTCTTGGATTCATTCTCTCTGGAATTACAGCGGTCATCCGACGGTGATCAATGAACCAACATTCTCTTGATTAGCTAGTTGGCCACACAGCAATTACTACAATAGCAATTAGTAACAGCACAATGACCACCATCATCCCTGAGAAAAGAGAGAAAAGAGACAGTAGACAATTTAATGAAAGCCCACAAAACATTTAAGTAAACTGGTATAGTAAGATATCCACAGAAATGTAGGTTATGTATAACCATAACAATTTCAACTAAGAAATTCCTAAATGGATTTCATCCATATTTGTTGTCTTTAATATAAACACCAAATGTCAAAAATTAGGTCTCACAAAATGTCAGGAGTGCTAATATTTTGGACACAAATAATTGTTTGCATATGACAGAAGCAATGGGTTGAACAAACAGGTTATATATGTCATATATATGTCACATTTAAAATAGTCATAACAGTTTGCAAAAAAGTAAAATTAGGACTATACAAATTAGGTATTCAATACAGTTTATTTTAAACAAAAAAGCATTAAACAGATAATTCATTAACCATAAATAAAAACCTCAATATCTTATATGTTTAACCCGTCTGCGTCAGCAACAGTTCCACTTTGTGATTGACATTATTTTCTCTTCCTTATCTACAAACTGAAGACCATATGGCCGTGAAAGGTTGATTGTCAAAGATCACACTACAATGGGCATATGGTTCTGGTTTGCCTTGAGAGGATAATCAATGTTTGCCAATGATGCTATAGGCAGGGCCATGCAATAAAGCAAGCTCACACTGCATAGATGTTAGCCCTTTTTGTCTTTTTGTTGCTACAACATTACAGATGTAATTGTAGTCATGGTAAAAGAAGAACAAGGGGCTGTTAAGATTTGTTTACAACTCATTGACTATGAAATTACACATTACACGTTAGATAAAAAGGTACATTTCTCATGTAAAAAGATGACATAAAAATTGGTAACATTTTGTAAGATGGGTGAAAAACGCATAACCTCACATTCATGTGTTTCCAATCATAAGGTGTTACCGAGAGAGCGGTGTGTGGGTGAATTGCGTCACACGGCCAAGATTCTAAACATGAAATACCTCCAAGATGTGCTATTGCTTCATCCTCTAACCCCTGATCGTGCCCAAACGCATACTGAAGGAGATATGGGGGGGAAAAAACTCTGTCCGGGGGCACATTTAGCTGCGAGTTTCCTCTCCTACCTTAATGGCGTCGGAGTGAAGATTTCAAACAACCGAGTGTCTAAAACTCTGAAGGCTGTCAACGGTCTCTGGCTGACTCAAGTTGTCCATTGTTATTTAGTGTGTGGCTGGTACTTTCCCCACGCCTTTCACTCTTGGTTTACATTTCTCCCATACTTGGGCTTTCTTCTTCTGCGTTCCCATCCGCGACATAATTGGACATCTATTTCGTTGGGGGATAGACAGGGGCGAAAGGAAGCCATGCAGAACTAATTGCCTGGTCTTTTTGGGGGAAACGTGCGGCAGATGCCAGCCAGAAGCTTGGCCCGGCCTGCTGGAGCCCCAAGTTCTGGTAGCCTTGCTTGTTCACTGCACCCCTCTCGCTAAACGTCCCAAACTGCTTTGTCCAATAAGGGTACTGTCATTGGCAATGGCAATGGCATACTTTGAGGACAAAGTTCGATTCAGGAGAGGGCGGTGTGGAAGGTACTGGACAGACGCAGAGGCCCTCTCACCATGAAGCCACGGGGCTCGCAAAGCCATCCATCTTTGCCAACCCAGGTCGGTTTTCTTCCAGCGGTCAGAGATATCACTGCTCCAGACAGAGCCCCCATGCACATGTGAGCCTAATATAAACGTCAGAGACACATTCCTCTTAACGGCCCTCAGCACTTTAAACACCCCACACTTAAAGCAAATAAACACACACACCTCACTACAATTAAGTCCACCTCGTGTGAAGGCTTTGGAAGCCCCCGGG
The DNA here is from genome assembly GCA_036023535.2 of Galaxias brevipinnis. Lineage (NCBI taxonomy): Eukaryota > Metazoa > Chordata > Actinopteri > Galaxiiformes > Galaxiidae > Galaxias > Galaxias brevipinnis. The sequence continues at coordinate 55,020 of JAVQIZ010056093.1, forward strand.
CCACATAGCTTTGTGTAAGGAATTACATTCGGCCTCGGCCCATATCTGTCCCAATATCATTATTCACTTCAGAAGGCAACCGTGTAGTTAAAAGGGAGAAGGTCTGGGCTGTTACACTCACAGACGGTGCTGGGGTGGCAAAACACCCCGTTCCCCACTTGCTCCCCATCACTTTGGATGGTCCCACTCAGAGCAAATAAACAAGCTCCTCCCACCCAAACTCAGAGAGTATATTGACAATAATCACATTCATTAGCCACAGATTAAGGCCCTGCCGTGTCACTGACGAAGAGACAGCCTGTTGTCACAGTGGCCACCCAGGAGTCAGCACACAGACTGTTTAGCATTTCACTGCCACATCAGTGAGACAAATTGCAATTGATGGAGAAAGGGGACGAGGCGTGAGAGGTAGGGACCCCAGACCCCCCCCCCCTTTCTAAGGGTTTACGAGCCTTTGTCTACAAGAGGGCCATCAGTTCATGTTGACGTAGGTGATGTTGGTAGAGTTCATCTTAGAGCTCTTTTCTCAGTGTAAACCGCTTTACCAACGTCCACTGAGCATGATACGATAACAGTTATTATGCAAGCATGGATTATTTTCTTTACCTCAGCCAAGCTACTGAGAGATCATTAATGAAGATATTCAATACATGAG